>CAUYSK010028366.1:0-10751 GCA_963575035.1 Avahi laniger | reverse complement strand
CTCAATAAATCTAAAATGTTTAAAATCATAAAAAGTATATTCTCTGAGTACAGTGAAATCAAATTAAAAATCAATGATAGGCTGGGTGCAGTGGCTCACGCCTATAATCCTAGCACTCTGGGAGGCCGAGGCGGGCGGATTGTTTGAGCTCAGGGGTTTGAGCCCAGCCGGAGCAAGAGCGAGACCCCATCTCTACCAAAAATAGAAAGAAATTAATTGGACAGCTAAAAATATATAGAAAAAATTAGCCGGGCATGGTGGAGCATGCCTGTAGTCCCAGCTACCCGGGAGGCTGAGGCAGTAGGATTGCTTGAGCTCAGGAGTCTGAGGTTGCTGTGAGCTAGGCTGATGCCACGGCACTCACTCTAGCCAGGGCAACAAAAGTGAGATTCGGTCTCAAAAAAAAAAAATAATAATAATAATAATAATATTATACATATCAAAAGCATACCTGTTGCTACTCTGTTTTCAAGGTCAATTGCTGTGTTTTCTTTCTAACGCACCCTTTACATCAACAGTCCCCATTCTTTTTGGCACCAGGGACCAGTTTCATGGAAGACAAGTTTTCCACAGACGGGTGGGTGTGCTGTGGACGGGTGCAGAGCTCTGCAGCCAGTCCTTAAGAGGGCACAGATCAGTATCAGTTTGCAGCCCAGGGGTTGGGGACCACAGCTTTAGATAACTAAGTACTGCTAATGAGAATAACAACCATTCATTGGTATATTCCAATGTCTGATTTTTGTCCTTGATTCTGTTTGTGTGATGTATCTCATTTATTGATTTGCATATGTTGAACCATCCTTAATTCCCCAGTATTAAACCCACTTGATCATGGTGTATTATCTTTTTGATGTGCTGTTGGATTTGGTTTGCCAGTGTTTTGTTGAGAACTTTTGTGCCTATATTCATCGAGAATATTGATCTGTAGTCTTGTCTTTTTTTTTTTTTTTCCTTCCTTAGGCAGGGTCTCGCTCTGTCACCCAGGCTAGAGTTCAGTGGCATCATCCTAGCTCACTGAAACCTCAAACTCCTGGGCTCAAGGGATCCTCCTGCCTCAGCCTTCCAAGAAGCTGGGACTATCAGTGCACACCACCACACCCAGCTAATTTTTGTATTTTTGTAGAGACGGGGTCTCACTCTTTCTCAGGCTGATCTTGAACTCCTGGCTTCAAGCAATACTCCCACCTCGGCCTCCCAAAGTGCTAAGATTACAAGCATGAGCCACCCTGCCCAGCGTGTAGTTTTCCTTTTTTTTCTCTTTTTTTGTTGTTGTGTCCTCATCTGGTTTTGGTATCAGGGTGATACCGGCCTCATAGAATGAGTTAGGAAGAATTCTTTCCTCCTTAATTTTTTGTTAACAGTTTTCAGGAGGACTGGTATTAGTTCTTATGTATTTGAGGTAGAATTTGGCTGGGAATACATCAGTTCCTGGGCTTTTCTTTTTTGGGAGACTTTTTCTTACCAATTCAGTCTTGCTGCTCATTATTGGTTGGTTCAGGTTTTCTATTTCTTCTGGGTTCAATCTTGGGAGTTTGTTTGTTTCCAGGAATTTATCTATTTCCTCCAGGTTTTCTAGTTCGTGAGTGCATAATTTTTCATAATAGTCTCTGATCATCTTTTGTATTTCTGTGTTATCAGTAGTAGTGTCTCCTTTTTCATTTCTGATTTTGTTTATTTGGGTCCTCTCTCTTTTCTTGGTTAGTCTAGCTAGTGGTTTGTCAATTTTGTTTATCTTTTCAAAGGACCAATTTTTCATTTTATTGTCCTTTGCATTTTTTAGTATCTATTTCATTTAGTTCTGCTTGATCTTTGTTATTTCTTTTCTTCTAATTTGGGGTTTGGCTTGTTCTTACTTTCCTAATTTTCCTTGGGGTGTGTCATTAGACTGATGATTTGTGATCTTTCTACTGTTTTGATGTAGGCATCTAATGTTATAACTTCCTACTTAGCACTGCTCTTACTGTATCCCACAGGTTTTGGTATATTGTGCTTCCATTTTCATTTGCTTCCAAAAATTTTTATATTTCCATCTTAATTTCTTCATTGATCCAATGGTCATTCAGGACATGTTGTTTAATTTCTACGTATATGTATAGTTTCAGAAGTTCCTCTTGGTATTGTCTTCTGGTTTTATTCCACTGTAGTCTGAGAAGATGGGTGATACAATTTTGATTTTTAAAAATTTGTTGAGATTTGTTTTGTGACCTAACATATGGTCTACCTTGGAGAATATTCTATGTGCAGTTGAAAAGAATGTGTATTTTTCAGTTGTTGAGTAGAATGTTCTGTAAATGTCTGTTAGGTTAATTTGGTCTAAAGTCCAGTTTAAATTCCCTCTTGCTTTGTTGATATTTTTGTCACTCCAACCAATAACACTATTATTTTATTTTTGTCTCTCTCTCTCTCTCTCTCTCTCTCTCTCTCTCTCTCTAGGTCTAATAATATTTGTTTTATGTATCTGGGTGCACCATTGTTAGGTGCATATATATTCAGAATTGTTATATTTCCTTCTGAATTGATCGCTTTATCATTATATAATGACCTTCTTTGTCTTTATTTAGTGTTTTTGACTTAAAGCCTCTTTTGTCTGATATAGGTATAGCTACTCTTGTTCGCTTTTGATTTCTGTTTGCATGGAATATCCTTTTCCAATGTTTTACTTTCAGTCTATGTGTCTTTACAGGTAAGGTGAGTTTTTTGTAAGCAGCATGTAGTTGCATTAAGATTTTTTTTTTTAAAATCCGTGTACCCAATCTATATCTAATGAATTATTTAATCCATTTATGTTCCAGGTTAATATTGATATGTGAAGTTTTGTTCCTCTCATATTGTTAATTATTTTCTGGTTGTTTTACAAATTCTTTGTTGCTTTCTTTTTCTTTGTCATTTTGGTTTGGTGGAATTCTGTTGTGATGGCATTTGATCCTTTCTCTTCCTCCTTTGTGTTATTGCTTTACCAGTGAGTTTTATACTTTCATGTGTTTTCGTGATGGTGAATGTTGTCCTTTTGCTTCCAAGTTTAGGACTCCCTTCAGTATGTCTTGTAGGGCCAGTCTAGTGGTGAAAAATTTGCTCAGCATTTGCTTGTCTGAGAAAGCCTTTATTTCTCCTTAATTTATGAAGGTTAATCTTACTGGATATAGAATTCTTGGGTGCCAATTTTTTTTTTCTTTCAACACTTTGAATATATCATTTCATTCTTTTCTGGCCTGTAAGATTTCTGCTGAGAAGTCCACTGTTAGCCTAATGGGGTATTCTTTATAGGTGACTAGACACTTTTGCTAATTTTAAAATTTGCTCTTTCACTTGGACTTTAGACAGTCTGATTAAATGTGTCATGGCAAAGTCCTATTTTCCATGCGATTGGTGAGCCTCCTATACCTGAATATCTAAATCTCTTGCTAGACTTGAAAGTTTTCATCTATTATTTCATTAAATAGGTTTTCTAAAACTTTGATGTCTCTGCACCCTCAGGAATGCCTATAATTCATAAATTTCATTGCTTTATATAGTCCCAAACATCTTGTAGACTTTGTTCTTTCTTTCTGAGTGGAGCATTTCAAAAGATCTGTCTTCAAGTTCTGAAATTCTTTATTCTGCTTAGTCTAATCTGTTGTTGAAATTTTCAGATGTATTTTGTATTATCTTCAATGAATTTTTCAGTTCCAGAATTTCTATTTTTTTTTAAGATATCTATCTCCTTGGTAAATTTTTCATTCATATCCTGAACTGACTTTCTGAGTTCTTTGTATTGGTTTTCAGATTTCTCTTCATCTCACTGAGCTTCTTTGAAATCAATATTTTGAATTCTTTATCTGGAATTTTGAGTATTACTTTTTGGTTGAGATCTTTTGTTGGAGAATTATTATGTTCCTTTGGAGGTGTCATACTACCCTGCTTGTTCATGTTTCCTGTGTCTTTATGTTGACCTCTGCTCACCTGGTGTAACAGTCACTTCTTCTTATTTTTGAATTTATTTTTTTGGGGGGGGTGGGGACATTTCCTGAAGATGTGACTACGATGTTGCTTATGTAGGGCCCTTTGGCTTTGCTTCTGGGTGCGTGCAGTAGTGAAGTCTTTCTATGACTGTTTTTTGGCTATAAACACCGTTTGTGGTATCTGTGGTTTCTTTGGTGCATTAGAGTACAGTTATTGGTGGAGGCTGTGTGAAGTTGTGCTGGGGACTGGAATGCCTGATGGGCCCATCCCACAGGCCAACTGTGGTTGAACTTGCTTCCAGATTGTGGAGGTAAGATGATCAAATGGAAACCTCACAATAATACATACATAACTGTATTTTCAGGGCACATCATTAAGTCCTTATGTGTGAAATGCTTTTTAATAATGTTCTTTTGGCACTTAACTGGGCAAAACACCTTGGAGAGAGGCCAGTGCCACAATCCAGACCCTTAGTGGAGAGCTTGAGTGCTGGAGCTCCAGTGGAATCTTAAATCAGAGTATTCAGAGAGTATCATCTTTCTTTCCAAAGGGCAAGGACAATCTATGGGAAATAAAACAAATGTCCTTTAACTGGTAAGAATGAATAATTTGATAATAATATTAGGAAAGACTCCTTTTCACTGAAGAGGTTGCAAACTGGCATGTGTTTTAGCCTATATGGTGTTTTCTAAGTTGCTGGTGGTTAAAACTTGAAGATTTAACATAAACATCTGGATTTTTGTGTGGGCGCACCTGAGTATATTTGAACGGAAGATTCAAAATCTAGCCTACACAATGTGATGTCATTTCATTATTTCTCAAAATGTATTTTTAAAATTTTATTCGAGATGTGTTAATTTTCTATAAACCTGCCATCATTTACTAATTAGATGTCCTTTTCATACTTCTAGGATTCTTTCATCAAAAATTCATAATTTTCTTTAACAATGAATAAAACAGGGAAACAAAAACTCCCCAAACTCATCATAATTTTCCTTGCAACTCCACATGAGCAAAAGGTCTCTTCTAGTTTGGTGGTAGCCTTCATACATTTTTCCTTATGCCTATTTCATTTTAGGTACCCTGTTGACTTGCTGCAACACTTTTTTCTCTTCGCATCAAGAAATTATAAAAGTTGTTTACAAGTTCAACAAAAATGAGGGCAGTGGGTCAGGAGTATGCAATAGTGAATAGTGGAGACTGTGGCAAACTGGAGAGCATATGCCCTGTCTATAGGGACCCCACTATTCAGTAACAACCATTTATTGAGGCAATAGTGTTGCCAGATTTGTTTTTCATGAGAAAAAAGAAATCTGGATTTTTATTAAATGTTGTCAACTAATTGAAGCCATTTTTAAATACCTAACCAAACAAAAGCGTATCTGCAGGCCTGATATTACTCAAGAGCCCTTAGTTTGTGACCAGTGATCCATTCCAACCTCTTCATTTTTCAGATCAGGAAACTGAGGCCCAGAGAGTGAAGGTGATTTGCCTATGAGTATAGAATAATAGTACAGGAAGTGGAACTTTGGCTCCCTGGCTTCTAGCCTAGAGCTTTTCCAATACAAACATCTGCTTCTATTTTCTTGCTAAGATTTAAATGATGTTTCTAATTACATGATTTCAAATGTTGAATATTGTTAAAAAAAATGACAATATTCATTGGCTTTGGAGCACATAATTTACAATAAATGGCTTTTCTATCATATGATCACATAATGTAAGTTCATTCTATTTCTAAGGCCAGCATCATTCTACTTTCATTCATGTACTAAGAATACTTTCTTCATCCTTTACTTCCCTATGCTTTCTCTTCTTTCCACTGGTTACTAAATCTGGCCAAATTTATAGAAAAAGTAAAATATTTAAGAGGAACCATGTTGATTGCTCTACCACAAATAAGAACTAGGTGGGCAGAAAAAGAAAAATACACTTGTGAATCAGTGACTGTAAAAACTAAGCCATGCATACAAAACGTTTCAGGACAGTTTGCTTGTTTTGCCAAAGCAAACAAAATACACAGTAATCCTGTAAGGACCCCAGTACACTTTGGAAAAGGAGTGGAGATAATTTTTCCAAGAGTTTCAGTTTCAGTTTCAGACTGAAAACCTCCATTATATATCTGAGATTAGTTTTTTTTTCCTTTTTCAGAAAATTTTTAAAAATATAGACTAGTTCAGAACCTACTATGACAAACATCCTATACCTGCCACTCAGGATCACCCATTGTCCTTTGTTTTTAGTCAGATAAAATATAACTACAGAAAAGTTAAAGTTCCCTTTGTCTCTTATTCCCAACCTTATTCTTATTTCTACTTCCTGAGGAGCAACCACTATCATGAATTTTGTATGAATCCTTCCAAACGTCCATATAGACACACATACATATCCGTAAATATTATATAGTTATTATGTTATCTGTGTTTTTAAATCCACATACATGATATCATACCATAGCCTGTGTGTTTTCATTTAATAACAGCTTTTAAAAGATGTATCCAAGTTGATGGATAGGAACCTAGTTCATTCCTTTTAACCGCTTTATGACAGTCTACATTTTGTTTGTTCATTTCGATAGATGACTACTAGAATATTTCCAATATTTGAACTATTTTATTTTACAATATTTAAAGTAGGAACTAATTTTCCAGAAAAGAATGACAACCAGTATTAAACCAGTAGTTCATTACAGTGTCCAAAGAGTAGAGGAAAATATTCTGTACTTTCTTCCAGACCCAGGACTCTTGGCTCTTCTAGTATGCCAGGGAGTCCACTGGTCCTGTTACAAGGACAACGTGATATGAATGGCATTTTTTGAACAGAGCGGCCATAGCTCTTGCAAGATTCCTCAAAACCATCTATGCCACCCAAAATGATGAAGAACCACTATTTTTAAATGTCTTCCACTCACCATGGGATATAATCATTGGCCTTGTACAATTCTGCCGTTTACCACAATTTTTGAAGGCATTGCCACATTTTATCGTGGTCTGTGCAGAATGGAGGCATGAGCTCGTGCAGGGGACAAAACACTGATCAGAAAACTCAGAGAAGGATGTTCTTGTCCTGGCAATGTCACAAGTTATTTTATGACCTTGGAAAAGTCATTTCATTTTTCTGAGCCTCAGTTCCTTTCTTTGTATAATGGGATGGTTGGATACTTCTAGCTCTAAAATCTGTAGTATCCTTGAGAGCTGAGTCCCTGGTGAATGATCAGGATGGGTGTGAGAAACCAGCATTTGGAAACTGCTGCTATTTTGGGAAAAATAAACAAAGAGAAAACACTCTGCTAAATATGGTATGTCATCAAAAGCAACATTTTTTTTTTATTAGAAAACATAGCTTCTGGATGTGTTTGCCGCATTACTTCTTTTTAAAGGATCTATTCAATTGCCTTCCTCATTATAAAGCAATCTTGTAGACTCTATTAACAAGAATTGCTGGCTGTTTATCTCTCTCTTGTAAATTTGGTCTTCAAGAAAGGGAGCCAGATTTACAGCCAATGACATTTTAAGAGTTCTTTCTCTTAGCCACAGAACGGATATGGCTAATGAAAGCTTTTCTAGAACACTCAGTCAGTGTGATCTTGGATGAATGGTCCTGAAAAATACAGTAATGCCAGTTCCACTAACAATAGGCCTTTGGTTTCTGCTGTGTCAGTGGTGGTATGGGCATGAGTTCATTTGTGCCGAAACGGATGTCAGAAACAGGTATCGTTAAAGCAACTACTTAGCCATTGAATAGCTCTGGCTTTTACTTCTTAATCTCATGTCAGGATTCCAAATGGATAAAAGGAGATTTGGTACCAGATAGTCTCAGACTCTCCCCTGTGGTAACTTCCATACATGTTGCTCTGCTAGCCCTGCCTGGAAGTCAGTTCCCTCAGGTCTTTGCTTGGTTGGCTCTTTCTTTTTATTCCAGGATCAGCAAAAAGATCACCTCTTCAGAGAGTATTTCCCTGCCCACCCTAGATAAAGTAGCCATCGACATTCTCTACCTTATTTGTTTACCTGTTTATGGCCTGTCTTCCCCTACTATAAAGGAAGCCCCATAAACATGGGGGGCTTTTTTGACCTATTAATTGCTGTATCATCGACACCTAGAACAGAATTGGCACATAGTAGGGATTCACTAAGTACTTCCTGAATGAATGAATTAAATGCTTCCCCCTCCCTTTTTGCTTAGTTAACTCCTATTAATCACTGGCATCTCAGCTAAGACAGCATAGCCTCAGGGAAATCGTTCCTGTTGATCTAGACTCTGTCAAATCTCCTGATTATATATTCTGGATAATACCATAAATCTCTCTCTCCTCTTGACACCCTCTTGGTTTTCATTCAGGGATGATTTTTGTCTCCCGGGAACATTTGACAGTATCTGGAGACATTGTGGTGACTACAATTGAGGAGGAGGAGTGCAGTGCTTGCTGCTGTCACCTGGAAGAGGCCAAGACACTGTTACACATACTGTAATTCACAGGACAGCCCCTCAAAAACAAAGACTTATCCAGCCCCAAATGTCAGTAGTGCTGAGGCTGAGAAACCCTGCTCTAAACAGATGGGTAATTTTGTATTCATTTGTGTAATTCTCTGCCTAATATCTGTCTTCCCTACTAGACTATAGAATAATGATGAAAACTGGGGACTTAAAGCCCACGAAACCTTATCCAGCCAGTTAACAATTAAGACTACCAAGCAGCTCACTTGGCTGTAGGCTCTGCCCCTTCCTAGATGGAGCTAATTGTGAATTATATTAGAAATAAGCCAAACATTAGTACTCTTTGGTAGGAACAAAGCAGAGTGGATATTTAACCATTCAATCATGCATAAAAGAATCCAAGAAGCAAACCCCAAAATGTAAAGAGCCATGCACTGAAGAGTATTTAAGAATCAATATACAAAATTGTCAACCACAGGAACACATGAAAGAGTTTTGCTGTGGTCTGATTATAAGTAGGACATGCCATATCTATGGCTTTGGGTATTGGTGCAGGGCTTAGCAAATTGACTCTGTAAAAACATGAGACAAAATATATATTAACAAGCAACTAGGCATCCTCTGCACTTGAGAGAAGAACAGAGTTCAACAAAGAAGGAGAACAAATGTTCACATCCACCTAGGATGAAGAAAAGATAATGTAGTGGTCAAAAGAAAGCCTTGTTAGAGAATGACTCTTTGATACTTGGAATGAGGGACAAAGGCTTCTTCCTCTTAAACTTATTTTTGATGGGTCTAAAGAGGATGACCAGGTACAATGCACACTGTCTGGGTTATGGGCACACTTACAACTTTTACTCAAACTGTACAAAAGCAGTTCATGCAATCTAAATTTTGTATCCCTGTAATATTCTGAATTAAAAAATAAATAAAGAGGATTACCTTGTTCATTTGCTATAACATTAAATGGATCAAAATAAAGTAAGAGAAGTTCATGTGTCCTTCAGATTGTTTCCTAAAATTTTTAATAAGAATTGAGGATATCCGAGCATTCATTTTTGGATTCTACACTTTTAACTAACAGATTCTGTCTAAGTTGCTGGCAGCCTAACGTAGCATAGACTGGTTGGCAGCCAATGCACTTCACTCAAACATAGACATCACCAAGAGATTGTAATACATGCTTTGAATTAAATTTAAAACCAAAAAAAATTTTCATTTAATCCTCACTGCCTTTAAAGTTATCCACAAAGGGCCACTTTACTGGCTTCCTTTGGGAATTCAAAAGACTTAGAATTTTTGTCCTTCCCCACAAATGCAATAATTTGAAGTGAGAGACCGTTAGGACACAGATGGTAAAAGAAACTTTGTTTATTTTTCTTCTTATTTTTGATTTTAATCTTTTCAAGTTTTCAAGGACTCAAAACAGATGTTTGTGACCTGCTTTTTTTAAAGCCACTAAAGAGAAGTGATCCCAACGTGTTAGGGAGAAATCCGTTTAATCAGTAGTTAGATTTGGTCTACTGAGTTCCCAGATAATTTTTAATCATTCTGGAGAAATCATGACGCACATTTTAAAATAATCGTCTTTACTATGTGAACCTCTTCTGTAAGGAAGGACACTCTGTAAAAGTGCGCAGTACGGGTCTCGAAGTAGACGTCAGCTATTTACTCTGGTGCCAATTTCTAGGGAGTGTTCTATTTATAATCTTCAGAATCCAGATGACTTCTTTTATCCTTTACAATGACATTTAAAGGAACAGACATAAAAGTTTTCTTTTGACACTCACTCTCCCACCTCTGAACCTCAAACCTCTTGGCTATAATTTCCCTGGCGATATAATTTGGGTATTTTTCCCCTCCAAATCTCATGTTGAAATTTGATCCCCAGTGTTGGAGGTGGAACCTAAAGGTGTTTGGCTCATGGAGGCAGATCCCTCATGAGTGGCTGTTGTCCTCACGGTGATCAGTGAGTTCTTACTCTATTAGTTCCTGGAAGACCTGGATGTTAAAAGGAGCCTAGCACCTCCCTCCTATCCCTCTTGCTTCCGCTCTCACCCTGTGATTTCTGCACATGCTGGCTCTTCTTCCCCTTCCACATGAGTGGAAGCAGCCTGAGGCCCTCCCCGGAAGCAGATGCTGGCTCCATGCTTCTTGTACAGCCTGCAGAACCATGAGCCAAATAAACTTCTTTTCTTTATAAATTACCTAGACTCAGACGTTCTTTTTTTTTTTTTTTTTTTTTTTTTTTTGAGACAGAGTCTCACTGTGTTGCCCGGGCTAGAGTGCCGTGGCGTCAGCCTAGCTCACAGCAACCTCAGACTCCTGGGCTCAAGCGATCCTCCTGCCTCAGCCTCCCGAGTAGCTGGGACTAC
>CAUYSK010028365.1:0-30842 GCA_963575035.1 Avahi laniger | reverse complement strand
TAAAACATTACACAAAACACATCCAAAGTGGCAAGTAATTATAATGCAAGCCCTTGCATGGCAATCCAAATTTATTGAACTACTGATGCTAAGTTATACAAAATTGCACCACTTTAATTAAGGCTTTTAGTTTACATTTGGCCACCTCAAAGTAGTTGTAACATTAGGTTGGTCAATTTAAATACTGTGGCTCCCTGTTGGATAGACACACAATCTTTACATCCAAACGTTAATGCATACAAAGCAACAAGGCATTGTTAAATAAAACAGCAATAGTTACTGCAAATTAGGCCTTGTGACCAATTACACATGATTAAAATTACTTCCCACATTCACATCCACAGTACTCGTCCACCATTTAACATCTCAACCAAAACGTTACACATGTGAAACAATCACTAACAGGCAAAAATACTAAACCTGTATATTTGGTATTGCAAATACACTTATGCATGAGCAAGCAAGGGATTCACAGTGAGAATCTACAGCTGCAGAAGCCTGAAAATGATTTACAAAATTTGTTAAATCATTAAAAAATTGTTTGAAAATATACACTTCTTGTTGTAGACCCCCACTGTACACACAACTATAAACATTGTTCCCTATGTAAACAAAAAAGGAAACATAATAAGAGATTTGAAAAGTCTGGACATTTCCTTCCCAACAGATATTAAAGGCAACGTCTTTAATCTAAGACATTATACTGAAAGGACTATCATATTTTAAAGACAAGATCACCGTCTCCACAGGTTTTTTAAAAATTAAAAAAACTATACAGCTGTGTTAATCAAAGCGCTTATTTTGTACAATACAATGATAATGACCTTGAATTTCTTAAAAAAAATTACAATAAGCTACAAGTATCAAAGAAGCGAAGTTATCTGGAGTAGTCTATATAGGAGCTCTTTGGACTTTCTTTTATTATGCTAAAATAGTGGTGCTTTTAGGATTTACATTATTGTACTCTCCAATACAAAGTATGGGGCATGTTAAAGTATACAGTACACCATTTTCATACATGTACAACATTGGTGGATGAAGAATGTCTCTTAGCAGTAATACTGGATGTAGCCTCTGGTTTTACCAGCTGCATACTCTAGGACTATTATATAAGTAAAAATCTCTCTTGTGATACTGGAAAGTGATTAGAATGTGCAAACTGATATAGTAGCTTTCATCCGCCTCTTAAAGGGTACCACCACAGGAAAGTCCATTTAAGATGTTGGTAGGTTTAACAAAGTTGGAATGCTGGCACTGTTGAATTGGGCAACAGTTCTTCAGACCTGTCAAAAGGAAAAAGATAAATTAATTGAAAACATGGGTTGGAAAGAGTACACTAAAGATCCAAAGGAAACAGACAACAGTCTAAAAGTCTTAGAAATGAATATAATACAGGCTCTTGTTCTAGTCATCACATTAATGGCAATGTACCACAATTTATGGTAGGCATTTTCATCTTTTCATTCCCAAAAGATGAGGTGCCTTTATGCAAATTTTTGTGCATTAACTTCCAAAGATTAAAGAGAAAAAAAAATTTAACTTTAAGATGGTTGTCAGAAAAAGATGGTATTGTACTAAAATCACATATAAAGTTTTTAAAAAAATTTGTGAGTGATATAAAAGAAGTAAAATCAAAACTGTGTATTAAATACTTACTTACTTTGGATAATTTTCTACATACATGACTGGGCTAAAAAAGTTTCCTTTTTTACTCTGTTTTTCTGGGGATCAGATTTGTTACAAGCTCCAGAAGGGTTGTTAGTATAGATACGGCTGCCGAAACAATTTTCACAAATGCCTAGAACTTTAGGTCCTCATTCTGAGTCTGAATGAGGTTTGCAATCTAGTTTTCTACATCCTAACAGACTGAATGCAGCAAATTGGAAAAGACAGATGGGAGTGTGTGAGCTCAGGCACATGTGTGCTGCTAAGAATGGGCATGTGGTCAGGAATGAATGAAAGGATATGAACAGAAAGTCCTAAATGGAGGATACTGACAAAAGTTCTAAAAAGATATAGAACCAAAGTGCTATGGTAGTATGGGTCATTTAACATACAAGGAAGCAGAGTCACAAATGTCAGAAGTTCTCAAGGATAAGCATACAATAAATAAATGGTTTAATAACTGAACAGGAAATCATTATCATTGGCAAACAGCTGAGAGTTGACAGTTTATGATGTGCCAGGCACTGATCTAATTGCTTGATAAGTATTAACCTCATTTAACATGATTGTTTTCAAAACCTACATAAAAATGTATGCTCAGTTCTCCTTTGCTATTTCATCTTTGAGTTGTATTTGTGGTTTTCTCTGGGAACTCTTCATCCCCAACATACCGAATTTCTACTTGTCTTTCAGATCTCAGCTTAGATGTCTCTTACTCTGACACTTTCCCTGAATCCTTAGTTCACATTTGACAGGTCTGGTGCCCCAATTACATGCTCCTACGGTACCCATAATAGCACAGTGGCTAACCATGGTCTCAGGAACCATCCTGCCTATTCAAATTCTGGCCCTCTATTACTATCTGCAGGGCTTGAACAAGTAACAATCTTTCTGTGCCACAGTTTCCTCATCTGTAATATGGGAATAATAATAGTTCTTGCCTCATAGGCATGTGTGAAAATTCAATAGACAGACAGTATTTAAGATTGCCTGGCACACGGAAAATGTGTCAGGGGTTTTTATTAGTAGTACTATGCTGGATTTATCCTATCACAGTATTTATCACTTTTTGCAATTAATTGTCTCTTTCTTTCAGTACACCTTAATTAGCTTAAGCTAATTAAAAAGCAAGGAGAGAAGGTTGTTCTTATCTACCACTGTACTGCCAGCACCAACCAATGTACCATTAGGGCATAAGTATATAATGAATGAACTTGTTGAGAATATTCACTTGTGTGGAATATCTTATGATAATAGGTAAATGAAACAACTATTTTAATAGGATATCATACTAACTCACAGATATACTGAAAAGAAAGTAACTATTTATTTTTTAGAACCAAAAAAATTCTCTACTTGCTTTCATGACAAGAGTGCCCTTAATGAAGCTGAGTGATTAAAAGTTAGAGGAAAGATAAATTACCATACCTGGCTCAGAGCTACAATGCACTTTGTACATTAAAGTAGCTGACATGATGACTTTTTGCGAGGCTTCCCAGGCACTGGAGTTTTTCTGTTAATTTGCCGCACTAGGTCATAAAAGATCTGCAAACATATTAATTTTTTTTTAATTTACAGAAGAAAAAAACCCCAAAAACAAAATATGAAAAAGTAAAATGAAAAATTAGTGATTTCTATAGATATGAATTCCCAAAAAGCAACTATTTCTGTTCAGTTAAGGAATGAGTAAAACCAGGCATTTTACTGCCACCTGCCAAGTTCTTTTTTGTTTCTTTACATTGGAGGATGGTTAAAATTGTTCTTAAATACTTAGTTGAAAGAGCTGCAGAGATCTTATCTTAGTTCAATTACAACATTTACCATCATGCAAAGAAAAAAATCCTTTACTCTTCTTCAAATCTTTTTATGTGTTTTTATTCTATAACATGACTTTAAGCCCCGTCAAGAACCATGCATGCTTTTTTGAATTTTAGTCCCTATCTTGTACATAATAGCATCCTTCAGATAGCTGAAGATTTAATCTGTCTTCCCCTATCCCCATCTTTTCTGTCCAGTCTCCCTTTTTCATGGTAAATTTCACTGTACTAGCATTTAATAAAGAGACTGAAATAGTACCGTTGCTTATTTGCTACACGCATATATTTAACGTAAGATTTTTTTTGCCTATGAGATCAATATATCACTCTGAGTACACATTAACTTGTGGTTGTGTTAATACATACACATTTTTTTCCCATTAATTTTGAATGTGGTATTCCAAATGAAGAACTATCGTATATTTGACCATACCTCATTAACATTTATTTTTGATTTTGCAGAAGATTCTAAGAATGCACAGTTGTTCCATTGTCTTGCTAGATTTTGACCTTGTTCCTTTCCTACAACTCTTTCATCTTCCAAGTCACACTTATTACCAACCAGAATCATTGGAACCTAAAAATACATTTTTAAGGGTAAAAATAAATAAGTAAATATGCTATACAAGTTCAAATCAAAAAATTTAAGAGGCAAGCCCAATGATTATGTTTCATAATATAATGCCAAATAAAAATACTAAATTAATAATGTGTAATAGAATTTAGTTAAAATATGAAAGCCTTAACAACATTAATTTGTAAGATAAAAAGTACTGACTTTCGTGTCAATTATACTGTCAGTTACCCCCACTGCCTTCTCTCATGGAGATGTCAAATGATAACTCCAAAGGGAAGAAAGGAGAAAAAGATACAAGCTATGACCTATTTATAAAAGAGGGAAAAAAAACCTTAACATTGTATCACAATGGACTTATAACTAATTATAGTAAGCAAAACATACAACCTTTTAAAAAGGAAGTACAAGAGGGTGTTAGTGTGAAAAGCCAATATACTTCAGCATTTAAAAATGTTTCTCTAAAGGGTGTGAATCAACTTCAACTTTTCTGGTTTCTCAACATTCATTTATCAAATAAGCATTCTCAACTGCACAACACAAAAAGGAGAAATTTGGAAGGCCTCTAAAGTAGAATTTTTAGTTTCTCATATAGTCTTATCATTTACTAAAATCAAGACCACTTATTAATGGCATCATGTAGTTGAGTATATGTGAAGTTTATAATTTTAAGTAAAGGAATACTATAGAGAAAAACAAAATTTACTTTACAAAACCACTATTAACCATTTAATAATTGGTTTTCTAAAGCTTTTTTTTTTTTTTTTTTGAGATAGAGTCTAACTCTGTTGCTCTGGCTAGAGCGAGTGCCGTGGCATTAGCCTAGCTCACAGCAACCTCAAACTCCTGGGCTCAACTGATCCTACTGCCTCAGCCTCCCAAGTAGCTGGGACTGCAGGCATGCGGCCACCATGCCTGGCTAATTTTTTCTATATATTTTTAGTTGTCCAGATAATTTCTTTCTATTTTTTTTTAGTAGAGACAGGGTCTTCCTCTTGCTCAGGCTGGTCTTGAACTCCTGAGCTCAAACAATCCGCCCGCCTCGGGCTCCCAGAGTGCTAGGATTACAGGCGTGAGTCACCGCGCCAGGCCTCTAAAGCATTTTTGGAAAAAATCCCAACTGGAAAATAATTTTGGCATTTTAGGAATAGATATAGAGTTTATTATTAGGCATTTAATAAATACTTGTTTAATACAACTGATAGAAGAAAACTATGGTAGTTACCAGAGACAAAAGAAAAACAGATTTACTAATTAAAAAATGCTCACTGAGGTTGTTGTAAATATGTAAGGTCCCCCAAAATTCCCTTGTTTCAGAAGTCCAGAAAATGGCAGCATTTAATATGGGTGTCTCCCAATTCTCACAATATTTGCTATTGCGACAATTAAACTGTAGTGCTCTGGTAAAGTGTAAGTACCCAGATTAGCATCATCACCACCACCAGGAAACTTGTTAGAAATGAAAATTCTTAGGCCCTCCAGCCCTACTGAATTAGAAACACTGGGGGCTGGGCCCAGTCATATAGGTGATTCTGATGCAAGATGAATCTTGAGAACCACTGCTATATACAGTATGATATGAAATAATCTTTTTGATGTTTCATATAGGATTAAACTCCATTATGGTACACTCTGAAGGGGCACCTAAATTAATGTTAGAATCTAATGAAGGGGCACCTAAATTAATGTTAGAATCTAATGTATCTGATGCCTTCCTTTTAAAATTATTATTATGCTCCTGCTCCTGTTGCTTGAGTATGTTCATTTGAATGTCTGATTCTTGTTAAAAAGAATCTTAAATCTACCAGAAATGTGGCCAGAACATCATTCAATTAGTAACATTTGCCTCCCACATCTCTCCTTCTGCATCAAATGTGTGTTTAAAAACAGGAATGGTATTTTCACAGGATAATGGAAAAGGAGGGATTTTCTTACTTTTCATATGATTTCTATTTGAAAACATGTATGTTAAAGATACATTTTTGACTTTTAAGGGCAAAGCTTTTGAAAAACCACTCCTCCCATACATGAACTTTAAACTGAGTTTAAATTTAACCCTTAAAATTGGATGTCATTATAATAAACATTTTGAAATAAAATATATTTGTTAAAGAGTAAGCTCACATCATCAGTGTCTTTAACTCGAAGAATCTGTTCTCTCAGATCTTGCAAGTCGTTAAATGTGGACTGTGCTGTGATGGAATAAACTAATGCAAAGCCCTGTCCATTTTTCATGTATAAATCCCTCATTGCTGTAAATTGTTCCTACAATAGAAAAGAAAGGAACATTAAAAAACAAGAAATGTTTTGGCAGTTAATTTGATAATTTTCAAAGTCTATAATAATTATAGCTCAGTGAAGAACACTGTAGTATTATGTAACACTTTTAAAAAGTATAGTCCACGATACTAGTTGAAAAACTGGTATTTTAAGAAATAGATTTATTTAAAAATAACACAAAGTACATTTATATACAACAAATATACTCAAGTGGAACAGAAATATTCTGTCCCCAAAAGCTACTTAAAGGCAGCTTTTTACTGTATCATAATGTGTAGAGTACCCCAATTGTATCCTCAACTTACAGCTAGCTCACATGCTCTAGTTCTGTGGGGGTCCATAAGCATGCTTATGTGTATCGCATTATCATGTCATTTTCCCACACTTCTCCTTCACTAGAGTGTTGAGCATGTGAGGGTAAGAACAGAGTGCCTGGCACATATCAGATACTCAAATATTAGCTGAATGAACACCACACACCCAGAATAAATCTTCCCTTCACCTCCAAATAGCTAACAAAGCTAGTTGATTTATTAATACTCTGAAGGAGGAAATAATCAAAATACTTCACACAGTTGCTGAGGAATGAACGTAGGCCCAAGTATTTTCGACATTATTTGCAATAGGGTAATATATTGTTTTAAAAGTATTAGTGAGACTGAAAATTTTCCTAACAAATTTTCTAATAAATTTTTCAATAATTGACCCTCTGTAATTACAAAGTGCAATATAAAAAGAGTAGAATTCAAGAGAATAAGAAAAACAGGTTTAACATTTAATGCAAATAGTACTTTTAAATAAGCTTACCTAATATCTGTCTATAGAGTATTAGCATTTATTAAGTTAATATTGTACAAACTACATATACTTTGTACTTTGTTTTACATACCGTTCCTGCAGTATCCAAGATTTCAAGCATACACTGTTGTGCATCTACTTCAACTTGCTGTGAGAAAAATTAAAAAACACCTTCATTTTTTATGTACATAAAGCACCTTAATATACACAAAAGCTAATAAATCATAAACAGAGACACAGATTATAATAACTTTACAAGATAATATCAAGCAATATTTTAACAAAACAGGAGGAAAAACAGCTAAGTAATCAAGGTGCACAGACCCCGAAATTGTATACTAGGTTCAAAAGCCATGTGTTCTTAAGTCAACACAAGGATATCTATAGGATCCATTCTCAATATGAATCACTGAGCAGTTATTTCTAGAAAATACTTTCAAAATTGCTCAAATAAATAAAAATAGCAATATCAGAAGTAATTCTGTCTATCTCAACACTCCCATAATACTTTAGATATACCTCATTTCTCTAGATAACTACATCCCCTCACCATACTGGAACAAGAATGCTGGTAGCAAGCAAGCAGTGCCAACAGCTGTTAAATAAATTTTACATATATCCCTGCTACCCTTTTTTGCCTAATATATCCTAGGGAAGAAGTTATTTAGAATTACATGTAGAAAGAAAAGATTAACATTGCTTCACAGCTGGAGTGCAGGAAGGAGTTTCCAGATTTTTGGTAGACTGTGGACACAGAGGGAGGAATGGAAACAGTATTTGTACAACAGCAGGCTAGGCTAGCTGCTACCTAAAGGTGGGAAGACAACTCTCCCCCTACGGCACACTGTTTTACTGTCACCTGCTGTTAGTGGACAAAGGGATTCAACTTTCTGCAGGATGAGCATCCCTAATCTGAAAATCTGAAATGCTCCAAAATCTGAAGCTTTCTGAGCCACATGTGGAACATGACGCCAAAAGTAGAAAATTTCACACCAGAGCTCATGTGACAGGCAGTAGTCAAAACTTTGTTTCATGCACAAAATTATTAAAAAACTACCTCCAGACTATGTGGACAAAGTGTATATGAAACATTAATAGAATTCTGTGTTTAGACTTGGGTCCCATACCCAAGATACTATGTCTATGCAAATATTCCAAAAATATTCCAAAAATCCAAAAAAATCCAAAATCTGAAATACTTTTGATTTCAAGCATTTCAGATAAGCAGGTGAGCAGTGGCACTTTCTCAAGGGGTTAATAAGTAGGAAGTTTAGGGAGACTTCTGTATGCCTATCTCTAGGTTAAAAAGAAGGGAGCTTGAGAGTAATCAGTCTTTCTAGAGGGAAACATGGGGCTGCCCCTTGAAATGGTTGGTCTGCTTTAAGGTTTGTGTGTCAATTACAATTTTGGGGTTAGGATAAACACAATTCTGTGAATGTGTGACTGTGTGTTTATGAGTATTTATGATTTTCCTAAACTGGTAACCATGAAATGCCAGAAAATAACCAAGTGTGAACTCTTCCCATTAATTTTATGAATTAACTGTTTCTTTCATTCTACTTTGTATACAACATTCAACAATTATAAAGCTAAAAACAAATATTTATATTAAAATCAAAAGAAAAGCTTTCTAAAGTAATACATACCTTTCTATAAGAATCTTCTATCGTAGGATCATATTTTTCAACAAAAATTCCTTGAACAAACTGTACAGTCTGAAAAAAATTAACATACCATTATACTTTTAAAGAAAAAAACAAATTCAAATTTGTATATTTTAAACTGATTTCACATAGGTCATCTTAACATTAATGACAGAAAATAACCAAAACTACATTTGAATAAATGAATTTGGGGAGAAAATTAGAGAGCTTGTTTTTCTTAAAAAAACCAAAAATTCATAGTCCCTATGCTCCTTATTGGTAATTCTAAGTTTAGAGATCATACATTCTAAAAATTTTAAATGTCTACTATTTCAGTCTTAAGGGTTCAAACTTGAATTTTAATTAGATGGCACTCTAAGCAGCTAAGTAAGATGGTTTATCTCACCAGAGAGAAAGAGGTCAATCTATCTTGTTGTGGGGCTTTACTAAATTCTGAACTAGTCATCAAGTTATTTTCCCTAAGTTTCTCCCCTTCCTGAACTCCCACCACCAAGCTGTGTTAATTCTTGCTATACCATTCCTTGATGCAGAAAACATGGCCATTTAAATAATTTAATAATGGACAAAGGTTAATTATTTAAAAAAGACTTTTTATAAACTTTGATGTTTTCTAACATAAAATATATAGTATAAGCCTACTCACAGGAATAAAGAACAAAATTCATTCCTATTTGGCTCTAAAATGCAAACAGACACAGATTTATATGCTTTCACTCTCTCTGCTTAGTCCAAACTATATTCTGGCATACCTCATGTCAGTCTAGAACCAATGTTCCAGAGAGTATATGATCCACCCAGATATAATTAAATTTCAGTAAAATTACAAGAAAAATATGATATCATTTCTAAAGTCATTATGGGATTTCACTTCAACAAAGACAAATAATCAAAACCTAAAACTCAACAGAAAAAGAGTGCCTTGGAGTGAAAATCTTAGGTACAGTAAGAATGACTTACCAGAGCAGACTTTCCAACACCTCCTGAGCCAAGAACGACTAGCTTATACTCACGCATGATGCAAACCTGTCAACTTAGTACCTTATTAAAGAGAAAAAAAAAAAAAGAATTGTAAGTAAAGTCTTTGTGTTCATGTGTTTCTTATATAAATAAGACATTCAGGGAAGTAGATTTATTTAAAAATGACTATTATACAACACTAATATGAATTGTTCTATAAACAGACTTCATAAAGGATGCTCAGAGGTAGAAGGAAACTAGAGAATTACAGACATGACTTTCAGCCCTAACTTAAATTAGAATAAAATATTAAGGAGAAAAGGGGAACTGAAATATATCACAAAGGGTATTCTACTATCTTAAGAAGACAGAGACAAGGTCGGGCGTGGTGGCTCACGCCTGTAATCCTAGCACTCTGGGAGGCAGAGGCGGGTGGACTGTTTGAGTTCAGGAGTTCGAAAGCAGCCTGAGCAAGAGCAAGACCCCGTCTCTCCTAAAAATACAAAGAAATTAATCAGACAACTAAAAATATATAGAAAAAATTAGCTGGGCATGGTGGCGCATGCCTGTAGTCCCAGCTACTCGGGAGGCTGAGGCAGAAGGATCGCTTGAGCCCAGGAGTGTGAGGTTGCTGTGAGCTAGGCTGACGCCACGGCACTCACTCTAGCCCAGGCAAAAGAGTGAGACTCTGTCCCCCCCCCACCCAAAAAAAAAAAAGAAGCCTAACTCTAGATACTAATAAAAATAGATATAGTAACCATTTAAAAAAAAAGTCGTTAAAAAAAAACAACATCTGGCTGCAAAGCAAAAACAAAACCAAGGCAAACTACCAAGGGAGTTCGGGCTGTTTCATCCCAAGGGAGATTTCCTCTCCTTAAGGGCAGAGCAGGGGTGGGGGGCATGGGATGGGGACCGGGTAGCAGATAACCCTCCAGCCCTCTGCCCTCCCTTGCAGGTGGCCAGCGCTGACCATGGGAAGGTGTCCCCAGCCCTCCTGCCCCACTGAGCCAGAGCACACCCTGCTCACCAGGGCCTGGAACTGCAGGACGCCAGCCCCCAGGGAGACTCCTATCACTCTGTGTAAGACAGGCGCCCCAGCGTCTCTCTTCACAGGCTCGTTCTTGAACTGCTGGTCTGTCTGCTCCACTGTGCTGTGCCGGCTAAGCCCTGGGAGTTGGAGCTAGACGGCCTGGATTCAAACCCGAGCCGCATCACTTAGCTGCATGTAACCTCTGGGCAAGTCCCTGGATCTCTCTGTGCCTCAGTGTCTTCATCTGTAAAATGGGGGTAATAATATGATAGCATCTTCCTCAGAGGGTTAGGCCGAGGATTAAATGAATGAATGAATATGCATAAGGGGCTTAGAACAGTGCCTGGCACATAGTAAGTGCTACATAAGTCAATTTTTATTATCGTAATCCCACATTTTTCAAATGCATTAGGCACCTGGGATATGGGCATTTGGGAGTAGATCGATGTCAGGAGACTGGGACCTGGGGCCTCCTGCCAGGGCTGTCCCCAGCTGGCTGTATGGCCGAGGGGCAGTGCCTTGGCACAGTGCTCTGTAGCTCCTTCTCTGCCTCTGCCTCAACACAGGGACCTAGGAGGCCAAGGGGAGTCCAGTGGTCCCTAGGGAAGTGCTTGGAGCCCCCAAGAGAGGGCCCGGTCTTCCCAGATCCAAGCCACTCTCCCCGCTGCCATCAGGGAATCCTTCTGGAATACACACCTGACCACGTGGCCTCCTCCTCAGAACCCCACGCAGCTGCCGACGCTCCCAGCTTTGCACGTGCTGTTGGCAGCTTCCTGTCACTCCCTGTCCTGGGGACCATAGGGTGCTCCGCAAACACCCAGGGCTCCCTTACTCCCCCAGGCCTTTGCAACATGCTGTTTCCATGGCCTAGAACGGCTCTCCCATCCCAGTCCTCGCCTGACAAGTCTTGCTCAGGCTCCCGGCCTCTGCTGAAATCTCAGGTGTTCCACGGACTCTCCCTGGGAGGCCTGGGCTCGCTTAGGTTCCGATGCAGCACATGGTGGCACTGCTTAGAACGTGTGGGTCGGCGAGGGATGTCCTGCATTCCGTAACTGACAGATGAACGAAGGAACGAATGAATCCAGCCCATATGCACAAACCCAAGGGCTTGCCATCCCTGGGGCCCAGCCGCCAGCTCCCTGCCACCCCCTGGCCTTCAATCGTCCCCAGCCCCCTCTGCACTCCAGTCTTCATCGCCGCTACAACACTTCCTCCTCCTGGCCCCTGCCTTCAAACCCTGACCCTCCCCCAGCCAGCGTTCTTCTCTGCCTAACAAGTCAAGCACAACAGATTTATTTTTTTCTTTTTAGCAGCCCCAAGCCCTAAGCTTTGGGAGTGGCTTTCTTCAAATTCAAGGTACTACCTTGATGCAGTCCTGGCCTGGGGCTGCTTAAGGACCCCGGTGCCAGGCAGCCTTGTTGGCTCCGTGGCCTGGGTGACCACCGGCCAGTCAGTCAACAAGTACTCACTGTCTTCTCCCCAACCCTCCTCAGACACGCACCGTCAGCACGATGCTAAATGCAAGGATGGAGCTACAGATGACTCCATGAAGACCCTTTTTCTTCAGGAGTAAATACATGCATGAATACAGACAGCACGCTCTACCGAGTGGTCCGCGGCGGGGAGGGCGTGGTGCACCACGGCGGCCAGAACAGCGAGCTGACTTCAGGAGGTCGGGTCTGCCGAGCCGTGGAACCTCACCACTTCTCAACCACCTGAGTCCTCTGATGCCAGGTCCCTGAAGTAACACGGGAGGAGGATGGTGCCCAACTTGCACAGGTGTGGTGCGTGCAGGATGCCGTGCTTTGTGGAGCAGTTTTATAAGCTGTGGCAGCCTTGTCCTGCGGGTCCGGGGGGCCCAAGTGTTGAGGTCAGACTGAAATGCAAGGTGGTCAGAGGTGGGTTAAGCAAGGATAGCGTCCCAAGCAGTGAGCCATCGAATCTTTGGTAAGGAGAGGGGTCTTGAGATCATCTGGGCGACTCCTTCCCCCACACAACAGGTTTTCCTTCCATAAGCCCCAGGCAATGCTAGGAAGGGCACAGTCTTTCTCAGGGATCAGCCCTGCTCTGCTATTTACAAACTGTGTGACCTTGGGCACATTATTTAACCCCTCTGCACTTAGTAACTGCTGTGCAATATAGGGACAATGATACCTAAATCGTAGATTGTTATGAGAAAGTGAAGACAGGAGCAAGAATATCTGGCACTTAGTGGGCACTCTCCCTGCCTCAGACACGCTCCTTAACGGCAAGCTCGCTGCCTTATGAGGGAATCTAAGCCATTGCTTGACCACTTTGTTAGAAAAGTCACACTGACACTGAGTTACCTCTGTCTTCCCCATAACTTCCCCCACCGGTCCTCAGCCTGCCTCTTAGAGCCTCATGAAATAAGCTCACTCTTCTTCCTCCCCATAGCACTTTGGACACTGGAAGAGGCAGGAAGCACATCTCCCTATCTTCTCACCTCCAGGCACGCAGCCTGGTTCCATCAGCTTTTCCGTAAGCCCTGACTGTCCCCAGTCCACCTACCGTGGACACACTGCAGCGAGGGGCCCATAACAGAGCACAGGTTGCAGCTGGTGCGCTCTGGAGGTATGTGCTGGAGGACAGGAGGCTTGGCTGGGACTCCAGGATGGTAGCGCTGCTTGTGGCCCAGCCCAGCTAATGTGTGCTGGAGCCCGGGGCCTGGGTGCCACGCTGACCTCCACTCAGCGAGACCCAACCGTCTAGGGAGGCAGAGTAGCACCTGTCTTGTCCACCTCAGTAAGGACTGGCTGCCTCCCTGGGAGGGAACAGGGGAGCTGGGGGGTGCTGTGGGCCCCACTGTCCAGGCCCAGCTTCTGGTCTGAGCTGGCTGAGCAAGCTCCCCAGAACCGAGCTTGCAGGGTAAGGCTCCAGTCACCTCTGCGCCCCTGTGGCCCACAACCCGTCATTACGCACGTGTCTTATCTGGCCCTTCTGGGCTCCCAGGGAAGAGTTCTGAGGTCTTTCTCGCCTTCCGTGCAGGTGGAACGCCCCTGTTCCCAGAGAGGAGCCACAGCACTGGAATGTAAAGGGGGGAACCAGCCCCCCGTGACCTGCTTCCCTGGTCTCATTTGGGCCAGATGGGGTGTGAGCCGGGATGAGGGTTTGGAAACATGCTGGAAACCAGATGCTCCGCGGAGCTGGGCCTTCCCAGGTAAATAAATTACACACAGAACACAAACAATCTGCTGCCTGCCTCTCCCCATTCACGGGGCGGCATGTACGCGGGAAAGAGCTGTCCTCCCAGAAGCAGCTTTATTTCCTTGTAGGGTGGAGCCCTTATGCTGCTGACACTGATGGCCAGGCCGGGGTTGGACGAGGGGCCACGACCTTCCCTGTGTCTCCTACGTGTCCTACCTTCAAGCCTGGAGATCCAGGTAAATGACTGGAAAGGAAACTTTGTAAGCACTCTGCTGAGAGGGCGGCAGACAGCAGCATCCCCCGAGCAGCAGACCTCAGCCTTCCGAACAAGCCCATCTGCAGGGGAGGAGGCAGCGGGTGACCTGGATCATTAGCAAGGTGTGGAGGCTCAGAGCAGACATGGGCCCAACCCACCAGCCGGGGTTCCTAATGGTCCAGAGCCAATAGTCAGGCTAAGCCGCATCGCAGGCAGTGCAGGTCGGCCGGGGGCTCTGCCCAGGCATCCGATATAGGAAACCCAAAGCCCAGGATGGAAGGACCCCACCCCTCAACCTTGTGGCCGGGAGAACTGGCATTAAATCCCAGAAAGGACTAATGAGAGGGGGCATCAGGACCGACAGCCTCAGGGGCTATGCAGACCTGAGTTCTGGGGGTCCTTGATGATGCCAGACACCCAGTCGGCCAGTAGGAACGGTGAGGTGACAAGCCTCTGTCCAGGCACTGATTAACATGTCAGGATTTGATCTGGGTGACAAAAGACACTGAGGAGGGATAGCAGAGGTTAGAGGGTCTGTGTTCCTGCTCTCGCCTTGCCCTATCAAGTCATGTGTTCTTTCCGGGTCAGGGTTCTCATTCAGGAAGTGTTGGTTAAGGGGACATTTATGGTGTAGAAGAGAGAATAATGGAGAACTCATCCTCCAGCAAGGAATGGGGCAGCCCCAGGTGCCCCTGTACTCAGGGGCCCTGTCCGCCTCCTGCTGCACACCCTGGCATGCCCCTCTCCTGACTGGGAGGGGCTGGGCAGGTAGAGACACCTGTTTCTTTGTTGGGGCCAGGGTACGGGCAAGGCTAGGAGGACTGTTGCCCCTGCCGCAGAATGGAAATGCTCTCAGTCTGCACCAGGGACAGTCCTTTGTGAAGGTGATCACGTTGGAAGAACTTCCAATGGCTTGAGACCAAGAGACCTGGAGAAATTGTCAGCTCCTGAAAGGCAGTACCTGCAAGCTCATGTATCAGGCAGGGAGAGGGTAGAGAAGGCCCAATAAACACTGATAAAGTGTCCACCAGGTGTGTCTACTCTCTACCAAGCACATGGGCTACCGCATGCGTGACAGTCTTTCCCGGTGTGCAAGGCGGGGATAAAAGAAAACAGGGTGTAGGCCTCTGTGCTTATTCTAATCCCAAAGTGAAGCTTCTAGTAGAAAAATCCCCAGCCTAGGAGTCAGAAGACTGGATTAGATCAGACAGTACCACTCACTGCTGTGTGACCTTGAACAAATGCTTGGAATCACATAGTTTATGAAAACATCTGAATTAATCAGCCGGGTTGGACAGAGACTGTACAAAAGGACCACCCAGCCCCAGCGCCTGCCCTCCAAGGGCTTACACTCTGCAGTGGGCTCCCACGGGCAGGACAGCAGGGGGAAGGAGGTCCCATCACCCTGTGCCACCTGTAAAGTTGGACCTGTCCCCACCTTGCCCTTTGGTCACAGCCTTCTCAGGCCCCTTACTCAAGCCTTTTTTGGGGGGGTTTCTCAGGTTTCCATTTGGGGGTGGCCAGAGGCAGAGGGCGGGGGCTGGGACTGCCTATGCATGCGTGTTTGTGTGTGTTTGTGTGTGCGCAGGCGTGTTTTTGGCACGGACGTGACTCTGCATTATGCAGGCCCGTAATGAGTCCTCATTGCAATGGGTTTGATGGAATAATTATATTCTGGAAAAACTGCAGGAAACTGCGTTTCACTTCTTAAAGGGCAGGATCATCAAACATTTGTGCTACATTATTTGCAGTCACACCTTCTGCTGCATCTGCTCCCTTAAAAAAAAAAATCTCCAACTCCAATCTGATCTGAATATATAAATCTGAATTATCACAGCAAAGGCGATACGCTCACACCTTTTTTCTTTTTTTTTTTTTATCTGTTGCCATGGTGATTAGATAAAATTCACGCCAAGTCTCCAGGGAAGGATGGAATTATTTCAGACAGTTTCTCACCCCTCTCAAGCTACTTCTCTCTGTAACACGCCTGGGCACCATCTCTGGGCTCGGGCAGGAACGTAGGCACCAGGAGAAGGCACTAGCTCTTTGGGAAGCCTTGGGCAAGCAGAGGAAAGTGCTTATCTTCCAGAGATGCTCTTGGCGCCAAGCTATGCCCTAAGCCACCGAGCCAGCAACATGTCCTCAAACCCACAGCTTCCTCAGTAACCCCGGAAGCCACCTAGGGGGAAATACAGAGGCTCAGGGGAGGCGAAAGACTGTGCCCTTGTTCAAGGTCAAGGCAACAGGAGTCGCAGAGATTGACCCAGGGCCTCGGCTCTGCCTGAGTTGAGTGAGGAAAGAGGTTTCCTTGACAAGTGAGAGACTCAGCTCCCAGCACTGGGTTTGTGTCTGGATTCACTTTCCGTCAGGACTTCCCCACACTGAGATTCTCACAGGGGCTAATTATCAATGGAAGTAATTTGTTAAAAGGTTTTTTGGAAAGGGCATTATTGACCTAATTGTTATTTAACACCACCAATTCATGAACCGTGTGTGTGTGTGTGTGTGTGTGTGTGTGTGTGTCACTTAAATAAGCGGTTCAGAGTATGTCGCAGGAGGCAGGGTCTCTCTCCCTAGAACGAGCCTTCTCATTTCTATCCACAGGCCCAGTCCAGGGGATGGGGGAGGAGCTCTGACCCCTGATTCCAGGAGGTCCTTTCACGCAGGCCTCCGGGAACTGAACTCAACGCCTATAAAAGCCAAGCGTGGCTCATTATTAAAGCCATAGCTGAGCGAGGAGGGGAAAGCCTTGTCAGCCAAGGCCTACAGGGTGGGACAATAATTTGTGTTTATTTACTTCGGTGGCTCACGCTAGGGTCTCATTAATCGTTCCATCAATAAAGAGGGAGGAGGTTGGGGAACATATAATTTTAAACGTAACTCACAGCACGTTGTACCTGGTGGTGAGTTAAGAGCGGGCCCTGGAGCGCAGGAGAGAACGCCCGGATCCCCCCGAGGGGCTTACTCCAGAACCCCTCCAGGCCAGCACACTGCGAAGAAAGGGGCCCTGGCAGCTCACTGGACAAAGAAGACTTCTTTGAGCAGCATCAGCCAGAGAATGTCTTTTTTTGGTTCTTTGCTGGAACCAGGCATATCTGGCAGGGTGATCTGGGGATACGACAGGGTCTGGGGCTCAGACGCTGTGGTTTGCTAAAGGCTCTGTGTGATTCTGCTGAGCACTGCTTCCTCTCTGGACCTGTTTCCCACTCTGAAAACGAGGGAGAAGAGGTCTATTTCTGTCACCATTGGGAAACACTGCAATTCTAGTGTCAGGGATGGGGTTTCAGCATGAGGTCCTGTGACAAGGCAAGGACACCCAGGCCCAGCACAGAGCCTGGACACAGCAGGTGGCTTGTGAGCCAGCGAGGATGAGCCTCTAAGTCTCTCCGGTCACTTGGCCAGTAGCTGTCCTGGGGAGCTGGAACCCCAGGGTGGGGGGCAGGGGTGGGAGTACAGGACGATTGGGAACACAGTGAGTGACTGTGTGGGCTTGGGGGACACATCGACCTGCTGCGAATCCTGTCTAAGCCACTTGTTAGCTCTTGACCTGGGGCAATGTACCCTCTCTAAACCTGTTTCCTTGAATATGAAATGGAAATACATTTAATACACACCTCACAGGGCTGCTGTCAGGATTAAGTGGTATGAAATCTACAAAGTATTTAGCACAGCGCCCAGCACAGTAAAGTCTTGGTAAATGAGGAGGAGGAGGGGGAGGAGGGAGGAGAAGGGTGGTATGGTTTTAGCAAAAGGTGTTGCAAAAACAGCATAGGCCTGGGAGCGGGAAGACCTGTGTTCTAATTCTCCCTTTGCCTTTGGTCACTGCTATGTTTTGGGGCACGTCATTTAACCTCAGAGCCTTGTTCTTCATTTACATACCAAGAGTCTACTCTGTTATGAACTTGTATGATAGGTGTTATTAGTCTCGATTTTCAATGAGAAAAGGAAGCTTCAAGAAGTTAAACACCAAAAGTTGAGCAAGGTCATGTATTTCTTAGTGGCTGAGCTAGGATTCAAACCCAAGGGCAATAATATCTCCATGGCCTTCAACACACCAAGTATAACATGACATGAGACAGGCACACTTTTGTTGACTGTCAAGTGTGACAGGTGGTTCTGTTACCACAATTCAGTTATGGTTAGATAATCACCTTGAATTGGCAGTAGACCCGTGACTTAGAGGGGCTTGTCCCTGATACCCAGACTGGAGGCCCTGAGACACAGCTGTCACTCACGCTGCATGCTGCCAGAACCGGGACAGGAGGCCAGAGAGATTGTCCTAGAGACCCTGGTCCTAGTCCCAACACTGTTACTAATAAGTGACTCTGGACTAGATTGTCATTTAGGTTCCTTCCCAGGTTTAAGCCTCTGTGATTCTAGGATTCAGGCAGCAGGGAAGAGGTGAAGTAGGCACATTTGCAAAGGAGAGGCGTGGGCCTTATCCGAGGACTAAGGGAGAAGGGAGCAAAGAGGGCCTCCAGGGACACACGGAAGCAGCTGAAAAAGATCCTGGGGTCCTTTCCCTTTAAGAGGAGCAGAGATCCCTGATTTTTGGATTAGGGCTGTGCCAGCCTGGAAGGGGGAGGGGGGGCAGAAAAGCCCCCAGAGTCTAGAGACTCAAAGCCACCCTGCCCCTGTGAGACGCAGAAACTCTTAATTGGAGCTGTGCGTGCATCCAGCGCCAATCACTCCATGATGTGCCTTTGCGAGGCAGTACGGGAGGCAGCCCTTCATTAAATCCGACACCAGGGAATTAATTCAACGCGCTGCCGTCACTCCGTTTCCAGCACCCTCTCCCTCGGCAGCCATTGCTCCTTGATCTTCCACACCTTCATGTTGAAAGTTCTTCCCGAGAAAGGAAGCTTCCCCTGACTGTCACCGGCTATGACGATATTGTGGGCCAGGACTCGGGGCCCAGATGGAGAGGGTGCGGCGGGTGGCTGGGTGGGTGGATGGAGAGAAGGACCGACGACACAGGCGCACTGTCTTAGAAAGGAGGGGAAGAGTGATCCTTCTCCAGTAGCAGCAGAAGGAGGAAGGATCTGAGAGCTGACGGTGACAGCTAACGGGCTCACCCCATTGTGTCTATTCTTAAAACAGCGACTTTATAATTCAAGTCCCTTCGGAAGGGAGTCATGTGGAGAAGGAGGAGGGAGAAACAGTGGCGGCTGCAGGGAAGTGGCCTGGGCCATTCTTCAGTGTCATGGTGCCTCCTCAGCCACGGAAAATCCGGCTTCCAGACTGACCCCCTCACCTTCCTAGGGGTACCCCCTTCCCTACCCGCCTACCTGCCTACATGCTACCTGGGCTCCTCCTGACTCCCCCACACACAGACCCCTCAGCCTGGGATGAGTCAGGCCTTGACCTGGGGCAGGCAGATGCCATCCCCAGCCCATGGGGAACAGGTCACCCCAGACACAGACGACCTCCTCTTTGCCCTGGGAGGCAAAAGCAGCTGGGAAGCACTGCCCCGGGGCACCACACTCTGAGCTCTGTCATCCGAGGAAACAACGTGTCATAAGCTTTCAGTGACTTCTGTTGTAAGTCACTGGGAAGCTCTGGAGTTTAATTCCTCTTCCTCTGTGGAGCCCCAGAAGATTTGTCCAGGACTTGTAAGGAAATATACAACACTCGTAAGACCGGGAACAGGCAACCTTGGTTATGTGAATGCTAATTTATGATAGAACAGAGGGTTTAAGGAACTTCCCCAAAGGAAGGACATGGATCCCTCAGGGAAAAAATATTAGAAGCTAGTCCGGGCTCCTGGTTGAGGCCATGCCAAGGAAATAAGACCTGCAAAATAATAACTTTCCATCAGCATTCCCATTTTCTAGAGGAGCGAGTTCTGAGAGGTAAGTCGCCTGCGCAAGGGGAGGCCCAGCTGGCACTCAGTCCCGTCCCGGCTTTCCTAGTCCTGCACTGTCTCCCCGACCACAGGTCTTCCTTCCTTTGGAAGACTCCCATGTGCTCAGGAGTCCCATGCAGACATCTCCTCTTGACTCTAATCAAACTGCAGCGTCAAGTCAGAAACACAAAGCAAGCCATTTTAAAGGGTTCTTGGTTTTGTTTTTTAGCCTTCTTAAGAAATTTGGATCTTTCCATTTTAACGGAGTCACAAAATCAGATTGTCAATTTTCCCCACCTACAGGGAAGCGCCGAGTGTTGGGACTGGACAAAGGAGCACCTGGCCCGCTATACCCTCAACCACCAGGAGCAAAGGTCCCTTGTCCTGGGTGGAGGAGAACTCTGCCCTCGGTTAAAGCCATCAGAGGCAAGGAAGAGAAGGAAGCTTACCGTCACAGATGTTCTCACCATTAAATGTATTAATACACATCAACACCCTCCCTGAAACTGTGTGAAAGATCTGAAAGACCCTCTGAATTCTCCCTATCGGGAAGGTTAATTTGGGAAGCGGAGAAGAGAAAAGTGGAGCAGGGCCCTTTTCTGTGGGGCTGAGGCGGGACTGGCAGTCCCAGTTCAGAGGGGGAGCAGGGAGCCAGGCCCCTCAACGTGGCAGGTGCCCACTGGACTCTAGGGACAGTGATGGCTTTCTGTGATCCACATCACCTGACCTCCCCAAATCCCCACGAAGGTCTGCAAGATACGTGCAGGTCTACGTGATGGGGGTGGAGATTTTTGTGAAAACCAGAAAGGAGGGTGAGGCCACATCTGGTCAGCATCAGGGCGGAGACAGAAGCGTCCCAGAAACACAGAGCACAGAGCAAGAACTCGGCGACTGGGGAAGCCGGAGCCAGCGACAGCCGTGAGAACAGGAGCTTTCTGGGAACGTGCAGGCATCTTGGGAGGGCCATGGGTCATTTCCAGGGCTTAATTAAGATTAGAGCCAATTTTTGCAGCTCTTAAGAGGCAGAGGCCGTCCTATTGCTATATGGGTCATAGAAAACTGTTATTATTACTTTAGAAATGAGAAAGTTGAGAAATTTAGGTAAAATTCCAGAGCTACTAAGAGCCAGAGCTCAGAAGGAGCCAACACTCTGAGGGGGCTGATGAAAACCTGATCCAAGGTGTGTGGGTTAGAAACAGCACGTTCGGGCCAGGGAGAGGGCAACAGGCTCCTCACACCCTCGGTTACCATCTGTGGTATGGGGTGCTCACTCTGGGCCTGCGCTTTGAGAAAGACCTAGCACAGCGGAGCATGTCCAGAGGTGGCACCCGATGAGATCAGATCAGATGAATAGGACGGACAGCTGCGGAAGGGGGGTTGCGTTAGCCAGAAGAACAGGCCCCTGGGGTGTGGACAGGGTACAGGGGTGTGAGAGCTGTCCTCAAGTATCTGAAAGGTGCCGACGGAAAGACGGACACTTCCCCTCCAGAAGTTCAAGGGTTAGGAGCCGGCAGGAGCAGCACCTAAGTCACAAAAGCAGATTTTAGCCCCATGTTAGGAGGAACTTCAAGAAAGAGGGACTCCCTAAAAAAAACAGGAGCAACAGCTGCTTGGCAAGGTATCTACACTTAAATATGACTTTTCAGTCTTCAAAACCACTCCATAACCAGTTCTTCTTAACACCTACTCGAAAAATGTAGAAACCTATGAAAAAGAAACCATAAATCATTCCTAATCCTACTACCTGGAGATAACCGTGATAATCACTAATAGCATTCAAGTACGTTTCAAGATATCCATCTATGATCCCAACACGCAGAAACGATAAATACTCAAAGCGACAGACACACCAGATACTCTGACTTGATAATTCCACATTCCATGTATCCAACAAAATAGCACATATAACCCATAAATATGTAAAATATTATGTATCAATTTAACAATCCATCTATGAGACATATATAGTATAGTATATGTTTTTTTTTAACTAATTGGGATCCCACTATATATATAAAATTATTTTTCCGCCTAACGTATTTTGATATTTTACTCATGTAGGTTAAAAATGTATTGAAAATATTTCATTGTATTATTGTACCATAAGTTGTTTAATCATTCCTCTGTTATTGGCTATTTAGGATTTTTGATTTTTCACTGTTGTAAATAAATAACATTGCAGTCAAGAACAGAACTGTTTATTGCCATCTTTGGTTACTTAGTAAGGATAGAGCCCTAAGGATATGGACATCTAAGGCTTCAGATACACAGTGCCAAATTGCTTTCTGGAAAGGCTGCACCAGTGTCTACTTGCATCGGCAGTGTGTGAGTGTGCCCAACTCTCCACACACTTGCCAAAATCACCTCAAGGTTTCCCTAAAAAGAGTTCTCCTCCATTTAAGAGGCAATTCAACACATCACTTTTCAGTAACACATCTGTTATGTGCCCACACGTGATAAACAAGGTAGGAACTCTATCTTACGGACACACGCATACTAATATGTATGCTAATTCTGTGCTCTTCATAAACCCTGGTGGTGACTTCCAGACCTTCCAGGATCCCAACACAAATCCACCCTGTTCAGAATGAAACAGACTCCCTCATCCTGTAGTAGGATGCTGCTTGAGACCTGGGTCCCAGGTCCCATCAGGGCCACAAATGGCATCTCTATGAAATACCCAGGGCATTAGGCTCCGTTACCTCCAAGGCCCCATCCAACCCTGACGAAGCAATTCTACCAGCTTCGTGTGCCTCCCAGGAGCCTTGGTGGGCAAGAGAAAAGGGCAGGACAGGGGGAACCATCGTTGCAGGGTAAATTGGAATAAAGCTAGGCGCTTCTAAGAGCCGAAGCAAGAAGGCAGCAGGTGGCAACCCTGCCCTGCCCTCTGCCCAGGACTGCCTCTGTTCTCCAAGCCCCACGAGGCTCCAAGGGGTGGGGGGACAGGAGATCACCTTTCTCTCTCAGGTTTCCCTGTTTGCTAGGACCTGGACTCCCAGCTTTCTCTTGAAATTTGAGCTACAGCTGGGAGTAGACCTCGCAATGCGGACAATTATCCGGTGGCCACCCATCCCCAAATCACTTTTCCCTGCCCAGCTGGCGACTCGCTTATCTGCAGGCTGTGGTCGCTGATGGACCATCCCTCAGTACAGAGGACAGAGGACAGAGGGCTGCCAGGACACTCCTGGGCTTCCAGCTCCTCGGAGAACGGCAGAACAAGAAGGTCTCACAGCCCCATCAATCCTCCCAGCAATCTTAATTTCCAGTGGCCTCACGCTGGGTCTCCAAGCTCTCATTAAGCCAGGAAATAGATTATAATGGGATTTCAGGCAGATACATGTCTTTTCTTCTTATATTTACACCACTTTTAATTGTTGTTATTTAACAACCGTTGAGCACCAACCCTTGCCCAAGGTGGCCCGTGAAGCGGGGGCAGGAATTAGGCCACCAAAGGCATAGCTGAGATGCGGGTACGTGCATTGGCCCCTCCCCAGCCTCACCAACACACACTCCCCGGGACCAGCCCCTCCTCTCCCTGCACGCCCCATCCCCCAACCCAGGAACATCACAGAGGAATCCAAAGCCCGCCTCACCCCTCCTAGACCTTTGCCCATTGTGTTGAAATGGTTCCTTTTCTAATGAAATACATCATGCATGGGAGAAAAGCATAAAAAATCATGTAAAAAGACCCATGTTTCTTTTGGCTCTATTTTCTTCAGCTCTTTTTTAGAAGAAACATTTTAAGAAATAAGACATTCCAAAAACAGTTGTATTTCCCTCCGCAAGCCCATTGCCTCCCCCTCAGAGGTAAGCACTCCCCTGAATATGGTGTTTACCATTCTCACGCGTGTTTCTATACTTTCGCCACATATGTACGTATCCAGAAACAATACAGGGTACCGTTTTGCATGTTTTCAAACTTTATACAAATGGTACCATAATGTATGCATCCTTCTGCAATTTGCTTTCTTCCATTCAACATTTTTTCATGACGTGTCCATACTGATTTGTAAAGCTCTGGTTCATGCATTTCCCTGCAGCATAGTATATCATTGCACGACTATAACAGATCTAATTTATCCACATTGGTTTCCTATTTTTTGCTATCACAAACATGGCTGCAGTGACTATTCTAATCCACGTCTCTTTGTGGAGAGGGATAGCGTTTCTTTAATAAATACACATACTGGGGCTCTTTTCTTACTTCGTCTGTCTCCCTTGCAGGGCACAGACCTGTCACCGCGCCCCTGCTGCCCAGCACGATGCAGGGCGCATGGGCTTAGCACCGTTTGCTAAACTGAACCAAACCAGAAGGGACCTAAGGGATCATCTGTTCCAGCCCCTTCACTCACAGCTGAGGAAACTGGTACCCACAAAGAGAGGTCATAACTCTCTTTAGTGACACAGGTGGAATAGAAACCTCACGCCCCCTTCCCACTTTCCTAGCCCTATGCCTACTGCATTGTAGGAGAGCCGGTGACTGTTAGAGAAATGATCCAAAGGAGAGAGAGCTGTGAAGACCCTGGCCCCAGGGGTTGGGGTCTCACACCTGGATACTCATTCAACAAAGCGAAGCCTCATCCCAGACCTACCCCTGAGGCTGAAGACTGAAGACTGAACACCTACCCTCCAGAGAAAGCCACCTACCTAGACACCCAGCATCCAGATGAGGCCTCACACTTGAATATTCACCTTCCAGAGGAGGCCCCACATGTGGACATACTCAGGCCAAGGTCTCAGATCTGGACACCTGGCATCCGGACTGAGGTCTGCTTTTGAGTTCTTCTCTTCCTCCTCCTGCAGAGAATCCAATTCAATGGAAGAGGGGACCAGGGAGCCCAGCTGCGATGGCTTAGAGAGGAAGACTAGGCTCTGGTGCCAGAAGGCTTAGGATTGAATTCTTATCCTACTGCTTACTAGCTGTGTGACCTTGGGCAAGTTACTTGATCTCTCTGTGCTTCATTGTTTTTGATCTTTCAAATGGGGATGATGACAATTCCACATACTTTATAACGATATTGGGAAGACTAAAAGAGTCAGTTTGTATAAAGCCATTCATACAATGCTTGGCATATGGCAAGTGCTTTGTGTTTTATTATCCCCCCCAAATTCCATACAACTAGTACAGCATCAACACAATCCACCCAGCAGGACCTCATGTTCCTTCCAGATCATTCCCTGCTCAAAATCTTTAATGGTTCCCCATTGCCCTTTAACTACATACAATTCATTCAGCATAAATTCTACCCCACCCTTAACGTACCCTGTGCTCCAGCCCAGCCACGCTGCTTTTTCCCAAGAGCAAGCCATTGTGCTCAGATCTCCAGGAGTTCACTGGCATGGCCTCCTTTACCTGGAACCCAGATGTCCGCTAGAATCACATTAGGAGCTTTAACAAATTCAGATGCCTGGATCTTACCGTCAGGGATCCTGGTTGAGCTGCTCTGAGGCTGGGCCCAGACACTGGTAGTTCTCAAAAGCTCGCAGGTGATGCTAAAGTCTAGAACACTCAGCTTGCCAAAATGGACCAATTTGCCAGGACCCAGGGGAGGTGCCATTTCTTCCGGGGCACCTTCTCTAATCACAGGAGATGGGTCTCCCCCACCTCTGAGGCCGCGGAGAACTTGACACCTGTCCTGCATGCTCATCACACTCTGCCCTGCGTTGGGGTCACCTGTGTCCCAAGTCCATCTCGCCTGTTAGACAGCAAGCCTCTCGAAGGCAGGCACAGTGTCCCCCACATATTTTCACACCTCTCTCCACCCTTCCTATGCCTAATAGACCTCATTAAGTAGTGACCGATCCAAGGCTATCCTTAAAAATCAAAGCACGTAGTCTCCCCTCACTCCCGCCCAGAAGATAAAGTGGGAATGGAAAACCATCTCTTTGTTCAGGAGAAAAGGTCAAGACCTGAACATTACAGCCCCCAGCTCACCCAGACACACTTCTGAGCTAGATGCTCCCAGGGGATGCCCTTTCCCGTAGACAGCGGGGTCTACACAGGTGAGTCTCTCTCCCCTTTCCACGGGTAAAAAAGTGTGTAGGTGTGTGTGAATACATATATATGCATATTCAATAGACACAAATTACATCATGCATATTATTTATACACACACACACACACACACACACATATATATATTTTAATTAAAATTAGTTTCTTTGGTGTGTGGGAAGAGGAATTTCTCCAAATCCCTTGAGATCCTCATGCAAAGACCCTTGGGAATCACTATCTACATAACACAGCATCTTGCGCACAGGAAGTGCTTGAAAAACATTTGCTAAATTAAATAATGAACTAAAAATCCAATCAACTGATTGCGGTTTCTGCCAACATAGCCATTTAGATAGATTTAGGGGATGAAATAGACGTCAGATATGGTCCGCACAGCTATAGTCTGATGGAACCGGAAGATGCGTGCTTGCACCCTTCCTGGGCGCAGGCCCCAACGGGGCACAACCGCGTCCCATCAGCCCTTGCAAAATGGCTTCCCTAGGCCTGGTCAGTAATGGCAGGCTCTGGGACATTCTAAATGCAAGCCCCTTCCCCTTCCGTGTCCCACTCTGGGGGGACAGTGAAGAGGGACCCTAGCTATGTGGTCTCAGAAGGGATTCCTTTGATTCAAAGTCTCAGAGAGCCCATCAGACCCCCACACAGGATGAAGCTCTCCTCACACCTGGTGGAGCCCCAGATTCTGCCTCTGCACCCCCCACCCCTCACTCCCCACTCTCATGGGCTTCTTTCTCCCACTCGGTTGTCTGCTTCTCAGCTGACTCCCCAGAATTCTGGCAGATTCCATGCCCTAAAGACTTGGGTATTCAGACATACTTTGAACCTCAAATTGCTTTGACCCTAAAGTGGAGGGGAGGGGTCTCTAGGTGTGAGAGGAAACACCTCCGACTTAGAGGTGTCTAAGCCTAGGGCCCCTCCTGCACTCCGTGCTGGAATGCAGAGGAGCTGGGCCTGGCTACAAAGGGCTTGGCGTTCCACTCTGCAAGGTGAGCTTGGCAGCCTACAGAGACAGGTGTCTATGCTCCAGAGGTTTCTGCACACAGCGAGATGTCTGGTAGACCCAAAAATTCAAGAGCAAAATGTTAGGCTTGGGCTTAGGCCTTGCAGGGGGCAATGCTAAGGGCTTTCCTGTTTCTCGGCCGCACCTTGAGGGCCGGGCTCCTCACCATCCTGTCCACATGCTCTCAGCCCTGACACCCACTTGACCCTCTGTGTAAGAAAAGCAGGTTCACCTCCTAAATGCCCACACCTGTATGCTCACATCTGTGATCTCACTCCTCACGGAGAGCTTCCCGGCTGCAAGAAGAAGGTGGCTAACCCTGGGCCAGTTTGTGCGTGTAAGTCTATCTAGCACTAGGAAAAACTGAAAACCTCCATATAGAGAAACTACATGTAGAAAATAGATCCATATACAAAAATACATAAGATACATGGCAAATATATTTTCTCGATATAGAAAAAAAAAGTACATAATTTGTCACCCAGGCTGGAGTGCAGTGGTATGATCACAGCTCACTGTAACCTTGAACTCCTGGGCTCAAACGATCCTTCCATGCCAGTTTCCCAAGTAGCTGGGACTTACAGGCGTGCATCAGCTAATTTTTTATTTTTCTGTAAAGACAGGAATCTCGATATGTTGCCCAGGCTGGTCTCAAACTCCCAGCTTCAAGTGATCCTCCCACCTCAGCCTCCCAAAGTGCTGGGATTACAGGCATGAGCCACCGCACCCAGACAGTACATAATTTCTAATTCTCACAGCTGAGGACAGTGAAGCTCAGAGAGGTGAAAGGCCTTGCCCAGGGTCATATGGTAAGTAAGGAGCAGGGTCAAAATTTGAACCCAAGCCTCTCTGAAGTCAGAGCACACACTCTTTTCCTTTGCTACACAGCTTCATCCCCTCCTATAAGAGGCTCCAAGCAAGCCCTGCTTAACTGGGTCATAATGGGTGCAGATGATGGCCTTATTCTAGCAGCCATAGAACCAGGTATGGCCACACCCTCCCCTTCATTTCAATCCATCCCATTTACAAATCTAACCCAAAGGCACAGCCACCCTCCTGGTTAAATCTTCCTCTAGGTGTTCAACAAACATTGCCTGAGTGCCTACTATTTGCTAGCACACAGTGAGGCTTGTGGCATTCCAGGCGCAGACCGGCCCACCTGCTGCGACCCAGCGCAGTCCTGGGCTCTGAACCACAGCACCATCTCCACCAGCTCTGGAGGCAACGTCCCATTGATACGCAACAGAGTTCAAAATCACAGGCTTGGCAGGAAGTGCCATCTATACATAGCTCTACCATTCTGTAAGCACCGTTGGCTTCTTCTGAATAAATGCTACCCTACATTAAATGCCAGAATTCGGCGAGCAATGCTGCATGTTTGCAATGAGATTGAGAACTAAAGGCAAGATTGATTCTGATGTGAACACCAGCAAAGCAAATGGGTTTTTGAAAACCCTATAATTTCCCTGCAACCCTTGACTTCACTAAACACACATTTTTAGACTACAGCACAGTTAGGTAGGCATTAAACAAAAATGAGGTAGTCTAATGATGATTTATGTGTAGGCTAACCTTCTATAAAGAATTCTGCTCTGATTTCAGGGTAACTTACAGAGGTGCCAGCTTAACCAAACAATGCCACTTGCTCCGTGTCCACTGCCACAGTGTGATCCCAGGGCAGAGCGTTTGCTTGCAATTGTCTTAAATCTGCTGAAATTCACCCAGTGGGTGCTCTGGAAATGCAGCGCCTGCCATGAACTAAATGGAAAAGCAAAACACGACACATGCACACGCCGCCAGAGGCACCTGTGAACACGAGACATTTCTGCTTGACTGAGGAGCACGGCTGATGGTTCTGGAACAACCAACTGGCGTGCAAGTGCAGAGCAGCCCGCCTGCTGGGATATTGGAAGAAGCCCTGGGGAGCTGCAGGCACGCACTCCAGGTGGGGCCTCAAGCGCTCCTGGGTGCAGGCATCAAAACCAGAGTTCTGGTGTACCCCACCCTAGCTGGGTGACCTTGGACGGGGCCCTCACTCCCCCTAAGCCTTGGTTTCCCTTGTCTGTTAAGTGTCTGCTAACTCTGTGTCTCCCGCAGATGTGCTTGGGAGGATTCAACAAGATGATGCCGGTGAACGGGCTTTATAAACCAGGGAGCAAAACCAGACAAAAGGGGACGCTGCCTGCGGGTCACGGATTGAGAAGGGGCCCAAGCCCTCTCTAAGAGCCAAAATCAAACTGCCCTGTGCTAAGACGCTGCCTCACCACTTCCTCATTCTGTGGCCTTGGGCAAGTGACTGACCTTGTTGTGCCTCTCGCCTCTCATCTGCAAAATGGGGATAATAATACTGCCGACCACATAGGACACTTGTGAAGATTAAATGGCATGATGGAGACAAGCACTTGTCCCATAAGAGCTCAATATAATAATTGATCCTTTATTTTCTTAGCAACCCTATTATCACTAAGATTATCATTTCAACTAAGGCCACCCGACTAGGGAGAGAATGCCTTTGCTGCTTCCGAGGGCTTCCTGGTGATCGCCAACCTACAAAGTGTGTTTAACAGCTTTAGAGAGCAGGATTTTCTCCACACTCCAAGGAAGAACACAAGACTGTCTGACTGTGATGCTCCTTCCCCACCAAAGCAAACGATAAACAAACGAGAGCAAAATTAAAGGCTAGCTGCCTTTTCCTCTCTACAACTGCCTTGGTGAGGGACATAGTAATTGTTGGGAGTCCCTAGGACGGCCCTCGGCCTGGAGTCACTGCTACAAGGAAAGAGCTTGGGCTTTGAGGACAAAAGCTCTGGGTCCAAGCCCAGGCCTTGCCACTTAGAAGTTGGCCTCCCTCACTCTCATTTCCTTGGCATCTAAGAATGGGGGTGGCACCCTTCCGCCACAGAGTTCCGAGGAGAATGAAATGAGATGACATGCTGGTGCCTGCCCTTGGGCTCTACGTACACATGGCTTGGTAGGTGTTTATTTCCTTCCCTTTTACTTCTCTTCTAACTGCACAAGTCGCTAAGCCTCACTGTACCTGTGTCCTTTTCTGTGAAATGGGCATAACAGAGCAAAAGTGAGAAGCAAATGACATAATGCAATAGCACTTCATAAACCGCATCATTTTAGAGATAATAGTTATCCTTGAACCAGGGCTTGAGCACTTCGAGCAAATCAGACCCAGGCAATTTGTGGAGTTGATCTTTACTGTGTTGGTACCAAACCACACACCTTCATTCCTTCCCTCAACATAACATTTTTATCAGGTACCCTGCAAGACTGGTGAACTCAGAGATTGATAATGCTACATTCCAGTCATTTGGTTTCCCTCCTCTGCCCGGTTGTTATCATGGCATATTTGAGTTAAAAAACCACTGTGCTGGTCATCTCTCTAGCTGCAGTCCTTTGTGGCTTTCTCAAGATCGTGGTTAGGGGACCCATTCTCCATCTATGACCCAGCACCACCATGTCTTTGGGTGGCTGCACGCCTGCTTACCCATGTTCCACCTGCAGCCCAGCACCCAGAAAGGGTAACACAGGCGGGAGTGGGGGGAGACAATGTCTCTGGAGAAGACGGGGCTAGGCGAATGGGGCCCAAGGTTGGATAACCCCGTGAAGCTGAGTGGGCAATGTCCCTGATGCATTGAGGCCATTCCTTCCCCATCTAAGAATCTGAGTCTCCTCAGAGGCCTTATTTTCATTTCAAGGATTCCATGTGCAGTAGGTTTCATTGTCCCCATTTTATAGATGAATCAACTGAGGTTTTTTTTTTTTTTTT
>CAUYSK010028364.1:0-10135 GCA_963575035.1 Avahi laniger | reverse complement strand
AATGTGAAAATATGTATGCACCCAGATAACTGACACTGTGATATTGAGAGTGAAAAAATAAAAATGACTCTAATTAATATCAGTTAAGGATTAATGGGGGGAAATTTGGTACATAAATATAATGGAATCCTATATGGTCAGTCCATACTTATTGGCATGGCAAGATATCCACAATACATGGCAGAAAGAACAAAACGTAGTTTAAAAACTACAAGTGTAGAATGATCCTATTAATATATCTAGGTGAGTTTTAATGAAGCTGTACTTCTCTAGAATGTATTCCAAAGACAAGGGCTTTGTACTCTTCCCTGCTGGTTCCCTGGTGGGTAAAACAGTGCCTGGAACTTTGTGATCATGCCATCATGTTTGTTGAATGAATAAATAAAAGATGTTTAGAAAGTTTTTCAGTAAAGGTTTAACAATGGTAGAGTGCTAGGAATTTTTTCTTTGCCATTTATATTTTTTCTATTATTTGAATTGTCTTCAAAATGCTTATTTCCTTTTAACAAAAACAAATACTATTTTTAAAATGTGTGCTAATGCCTACTGCTTGCGAGAATGGGGCAGTTTCCAACTGTTTCAGTGGCTATACAAAGGGGTTCAACTCTTTTAGAAAGCCATTTGATATTATGTATACTCAAATCACAAATTCCTTCCTTTCTTTTTGTCTATTATTCCTTCCTGGGAATTTATGCTAAGAAAAAAAATGCAAAATACGAAATGATCTATGCATCCAAAGGTCTTTCTCTAGTTTTTGTATTAGGAGAATAAAAATTCTGGCCAATCAAAAGACACCTCTAACAGAGGGAAGGGTAAAAGTGAATTATGGTAAATCCATTATACAGAATTGTAAACATTACCAATCGTGAAGACTCTGCCAACATGAACAAAAGATGGCTGAAAATGAAGGCATGTAATGATTTAATTTATGAAGAAACAAAATGATGATGCTGTTGTATAAAAACTGTGGAATTCTGGATGCCGTTTTTTCTTCTTAGAATTGTGCAAAGAATGCGGGCTATAGAGAGGAGTTTTTATTTAGGCCTTGCTACATAGCTTTTACATGACCTTGTTTGATCATGTTCCCTAACCTCTTTGTGCCTCAATTTTTCTTACCTACAAAATGGCCTAAGAATCCTACCTCCTAGCATTGAAAGAATTAAAATGAAATGAGTAAGTGTTCCACAAATTGTGGTGTTCGTTTGTATTGCGACTGTTATATTTACAAATTTTTTCAAAAAACTTCCAGCCCCTATCAATTACAAACGGAATGATAAGTAAAATAGCTAAAAAGGGAGAGAGGAAGAGACTCAAAAAATCGAACTTTGGAGTTGGGCCGCCCCCCGCCCCCGGGGACTCCGTGGTGCCTTGAGCGAGGAAAGGCCGCCGGCGACCACACGGGGGCGCAGGCGCTCAGGCCGGGCAGGGCTTTCCCGGCGGCGTCCAGGAGGGGGCGCTGCCGGAGGCGGCGGTGGCAGGAGCGGAAGCCGGGCCGGACGCGGCCGGGCGCACTCGCTGACTCCTCCCGCTTCCGCTGCCGCCGCGGGTCCGAGCCGAGTTGCCGTCTGCCGTCAGCCGCTGTCCCCGCCGCCGTAATGCCGCTGGAGAACTTGGAAGAAGAGGGCCTGCCCAAGAACCCCGACCTGCGCATCGCGCAGCTGCGCTTCCTGCTGAGCCTGCCCGAGCACCGCGGGGACGCCGCCGTGCGCGACGAGCTGATGGCCGCCGTCCGAGACAACAGTGAGGCCCGCGCGAGCGCCGAGTCAGCGGCCTGGGCTTGGGCTGGCCCGCGCTCCGGAGCCCGCGGGAGTTTTCCCCAGTGGGGCCCCGGCCTCCGAGGCGTCCCTCTGACGGGGTCCCCGAGACCAGGCCTGGCTTCTCTGGCCCTTCGGGCCTTCCTTTTGTTGGGGATGCCCCAGGGGAACCCGCCTTACTCTCAGAAGGGTCTGCATCTGTGCGTGTCCTTCCCCCTTGAGGGCAGCCTTGGGAGAAATTCTGAGGTATTTAGCGCAGTGCTAGACCCAGAGCAAAGGCTCAGGGACTTGCTGCTGTTCAAGGCTGCTCCCGCGCGAGGTGTGTTCCGTGTGAAGGGAACTTGGGTTCAGTTCTTTCTGTCCTTCCCAGCAGTGAATGGCACTTAGTGGTGTCCGTGGAACATACGTATCTGAGCATGGACAGGCTCGCCTGTTCCCTTGTTTGAACACTCCTTTGGAACAGAATCCGGTGGGAGTGAACCGAGGATTGCCCGCCTCGGGCCCTAGGAGAGGTTGGCAGTGCCGGGGTCCCTCATGCAGAGACCTCCCACCAGCAGATGCCTGCGTTTTGCCGAGCGTTTATTGAGCTCTATTCCATTCCTTCCTAGTAGTGGGTAGGGGACTGCTGGATGACCTGCGTGTGGATAACAGGTGGGCAGACACTGACTTGAGGATGCGCATGGCTCCCACTCATACATCCCTGTTTTGGCTTTCAGACATGGCTCCTTATTATGAAGCCTTGTGCAAATCCCTCGACTGGCAGATAGACATGGACCTACTCAATAAAATGAAGAAGGCAAATGAAGAAGAGTTGAAACGTTTGGATGAGGAGCTGGAAGATGCGGAGAAGAATCTGGGAGAGAGCGAAATTCGAGATGCAATGATGGCAAAAGCCGAGTACCTCTGCAGGATAGGTGACAAGGTGAGTGCAGATGGCTTCCCCTCTCTGTAGTTAGTATAATCTAAAATTGAGAACCATTCTGGGTTAATGATATCTCATTTTAAAAATTAAATTCCTTTTTTAAAAAGTACACAGGTAATCATGCTTACCTGAACTAGTGAATCAATTTCAAGATGAATAAAGAAAAAATAGTCTTGCGATACCCTACCATCTGCCCCCAAACAAGAGCCCACTCTGTGTTCGTCTGCATCTCTCTCCACGCCAATAAAAACACAGGTGCACATGCAGAGATTTTTGTTTGTTTACAGCTTTTACAAAATGGGGATCATTTTTAGCGGTTTCCTTTTCTCATCTGGTTGGGAACCATCGGTTCTGTTGCCTTCTAAAAGTTTGCACTTAGTAGTATTTTCCTTGTGAGAATCGAGAACATCATAATAAATGCTGAAGTTCTGTTTGATCTTTCTTTACTCCGTACCTGCTCAGAGGTAACCTTTTTATTAATAGTTCTTTTATTGTGCATTTACATGCCTGTATATATACCGGTAAAAAATAGGTAGTATTTTAAAAAATTTTTTACATACGTGGGATCATAGTGTACTCATGTGGTTCTTTTTTACCCCTTTCATTCAGCATTGTATCTGAGAGGTATTTCTGTGTTAATGTACATAAATCTTGCTCATTCTGGTTAACTGCTGCTTAATATTGCCCTGTAGAGCAGTGCCACAGTTTGCCTGTTCAGCTATTGAGGAACACGTATGTTGTTTTTAGCTGTTTTTGCTTTAACAGCTGCTGTAAAAACATCATTATGTATGTTATCTTGTGTGTACATATGCTAGTGTTTCTCCAAGATATAGTCTGAAAAGAAATTGCTGGGGCAATGAACAATTTTTATTTTAATGTGTGGCCAGTTCCATATAGCAGCTGGCTTATGTATACTCCACTGTTAGTGTTCTAGAGGAGGACTCACTAGTAGTGGATATTTAAATTTAATTTAGTAGTTGTGTAATAATGGTTAAGAGTATGGGCTTTGAATATTCTTAATTTTAGGCCATACACACAGTATTATTTAGATGTGGGGTGACATGATGTCAATATAAAAAATGAAATAGTGTGGATCAGATTGCCTGGATTCTATTTCCAGTTTCAGTTACATGATTTACTAAACCCTCTGTTTCCTCATCTGTAAAATAGGGATAATGACAGTTTCTACTTAATTTGGATTACAGATAGGGGCAAAGAGCTTAGACTGGTACCTGGCACAAAGTAAGTGCTTAAATGTTATTATGTAATTTAATTTAAAACAGGTTTTTTTTCTTTTCTCTGGTTATAAATTTAAGACTTGGTCATTGTAAAAATTTCAAAAATACAGAAAAGTTTAAAAATAGTCAATAGTTTGCGTTTACTTTTAGGTTGTGTGTGTTTGTATTTTTGGTTTTAAAGATTAATGTATTACGTGTTAATGAGAAACTTCAAACTTTTCATTCAGGGCTTAGAAAATTTCAATAAGGACATGCTTGAGTCAATCGGGATTGTAAACTGGTCATGTTCTAATACCGTATTCCCTCTGTTTGTTCAGTAGTATTCTTCCAAAAAGAACAGCTTTCTTTTTTTTTCTCCTGTTTATCCTCTTTTATTTTTTATATCTTATTTGATTTACTATTATTAACTACTTAATGGATTTTTATTATATTATTCATTATTCACCGTGTTACCACTGACAATAGTCTTTATTCTTTGTGGTGGTCACTTTGCTGCATGTTTGTTAGTGCAGACTCTTTCAAGAGAATTTCTTTGTCCTTTTGATCTATCTCACTGGTCTTCCTTATTTTATGATAAAACAAGATATCACAAGCTTAAAATTAGGATCGTTTTTCAGTAGTTTACTTTTCACACCTCAAACCTGGAATCATCCATTTCTCGTAGGATCTCTGGGTCCCTTTAGTGGGGCATAGTATTTTGAAACCAAGATCTGAGTGCTAGGTGCACTCATTGCTGTCTTGCCAGTCCCTTTTATAAGTTTATGAAGCATAACTCATAATTACATAAAACAAACCAGGCAGACACATAGTGAAAAGTACCAAGTATAAACAAATGATTTTATTCATGTTCTTGTCTTTAAAGCAATAGAAACATTTTATTCCACAATACTTTGAAATAGAATTGTGTATTTACAAATTGAGTTAGATTCTAATAGTAACTAAGGTAAGATTTCTAAAACCTTTTAAGTGATATGACAGATAATTTATAGTAAAGTTATTTTGATGTAGTATATTATAATTATTAAAGGAGAAAACATTGAATACATGGAACAAAGGAGAGAATACTTAAAAATTGTGAATAAATTATGAATGTTTTTCTTAGTATTTTTTAGAATATAAGAATAGGTTAGGCATTTCTTATTTTTATTAATTTTTTTTACAGCTGACCCTTGAACAATGCAGGGGTTAGGGATACTGACCTCCCATGTGGTTGAAAATCCACATATAACTTTGGATTCTCCAAAAACTTTACTAACAGCTTATTCTTGACCAGAAGCCTTACCGCTAAGTAGTTGATTAACACATATTTTGTATATGTATCATATACTGTATCGTTACAATAAAGTAAGCTAGAGAAAAAATGTTATTAAGAAAATCACAAGAAAGAGGAAATATATTTACTAATTAAGTGGAAGCAGATCATCATAAAGGTCATCATGCTTGTCGTTGTCACATTGAGTAGGCTGAGGGGTTACTTTTGCTGTCTCGGGTGGCAGAAGCAGAAGAAAATCCATGTGTAAGTGGATGCGTGCAGTTCAAACCTGTGTTTGAGGGTCAACTGTACTTTATGTAAGCATAAAATAGTATAATAAACCCATGTGTATTTCTAACCCAGCTTCAACAATTATCAATTAAGGTCCATCTTGTTTTATCTCTGTTCCTACCCGTCCCCTACTCCCTTTGAAGAAATCCCAGACAGGTGATAGTTTTGAAAACTTACAACCTTTTCTTACCTGTTGCTTTGGCTTTCTTGACAGGAGGGAGCTCTGACAGCCTTTCGCAAGACATACGATAAAACCGTGGCCCTGGGTCACCGACTGGATATTGTATTCTATCTCCTTAGGATTGGCTTATTTTATATGGATAATGATCTCATCACACGAAACACAGAAAAAGCCAAAAGGTACTTTTTAACAGTGGGGATATATTCCCTCTAAATTATGATGCTCTATAAATGAGAAAGTGATAAGAAATTTGCCATTTTGCTTACAACTAGTAAATTTGGTCAAATGATAATGTACTTATTTAGTAAAATATTTTCTTTAGGTTCAAGTTGTTAAAAGCTGTTTTCTCTTTGAAAATAACACAAAACTTTTAAAAAGTGGCATTGTCTGCTTCCAGATTATGATCTGACTGTTCTTATTTAATAGCTTAATAGAAGAAGGAGGAGACTGGGACAGAAGAAACCGCCTAAAAGTGTATCAGGGTCTTTATTGTGTGGCTATTCGTGATTTCAAACAGGCAGCTGAACTCTTTCTTGACACCGTTTCAACATTTACATCCTATGAACTCATGGATTATAAAACGTTTGTGACTTACACTGTTTATGTCAGCATGATTGCCTTAGAAAGACCAGATCTCAGGGAAAAGGTAATGGCTGAACTTTTAATGCTTATATTTAAAGACTGCCCCATGCTTTTCTAATTTAAATACACAAAGATCATTAAAGAGGTATTTTTTTTTATTTTTTTTTGGTAATACCTAGGTCATTAAAGGAGCAGAGATTCTCGAAGTATTGCACAGTCTTCCAGCAGTTCGGCAGTATCTGTTTTCACTCTATGAATGTCGTTACTCAGCTTTCTTCCAATCATTAGGTAAGGATAGAGTTGCTCATTTTGATTATCTGTCTTCATCTTACTCCTGATCCTGTGTGCAAATAGCCTAAGATGATTTTTCACATATCTAAGAAATGGAGTGTGCGCGTAGCTGCAGGTCTTTCATCAGTATGGCTAATTGGCCCAGTTTTGTTTAGAATGGGGGTCAGCAAACTGTGGGTTGTTTGTATGGCTCAGGAGTAAGAATGATTTTTACATTGGCAAAGTGTTGTTTGAAAACAAAGAAGCATATGTGACAGAGAGCTATGTGGCTCGCAAAGCCAGATATTTTCTATCTGGCCCTTTGCTGAGGATTTTGCCAGACTGCTGCTGTACAGTTTTTAAAGGGGATATAAGGCAGAAGTGAGCAAACGGTTATAAGTATTGAGTGTCATGGGGAAAGATGTGAGGGAATTCTGAGTCTGATTCTGGGGTGAGATAAATTGAGCCTTGAATTCAACAACGAGTTGTTCTTTATGCCTGCAGTGCCCAACCCCTGGGCTGCAGCGCTCCCCACTACCACCCCAGCCCGTGGAAAAATCATCTTACATAAAACTTGGGAAAGCGGGGATGTGGGGGGCGCAGGAGGTGAGCATCACCACCTGAGTCCCCCCCTGCAGTCCATGGAAAAATCATCTTCCATGAAACTGGTCCCTGGTGCCAAAAAGGTTGGGACTGCTGCTTTATGCAATAGCTAAATCTTTGTGGTGATTTGCAAGTCATTTTCAAGGGCTATAGATTGATAAAATAATCCATTGAAAATACTTGTGTTCCTCCAAAGCTAGTTTATAGTCATCCTGCCCTACATAATTTACTTTTTTTCCCATCTTGTCCCATTCCTTTCTGGCCATTTGGTTTCCTCCTAATGACCACGAATTACTAAGATGGTAAAAGAATCAGCTTGCCCAGGGGCCCTTCCCAAATGATTTTCCAAAAACTTAAAGAACTTGGCATTGATTAAATAATTCAATCTCTTGTTTATGCTGCAAATTCCAGAAAGTTAATAATGAAAAATGGGAATGGAGGACTCCAAATGATGATTATTCTATTTGCATTGGGTTTGGGCCCAGTGTTTGCGGAACACTTTCTCTATGCATACAAGTTAGACAGCTTTATGGGAATTCATGCTACTCACCTCATCTAATGGGAGAAACAGGGCTCTCCGTCCAGCATGATGAGTTACTCACTTGGCCTTATCCTTTCATACATACATGGCTGCTGTTGCTCAACAGGTTATGTTGCAGAATTGCTTTTCTCCTCCTTTATGCTTGGGGTCTCCTGGTGATCACTTAACTCAAATATGGAACCCTTCCCTGCTTCCTTCAATCAGAACAAATCTCTTCTTTACCTTCCTAGAGCTCTTATTTTATGCCCCCTCCTTTTAAAAAACTGAGCTATACATCACATGTATACAGCACATAAAATTGACCATTTTAAAGTGGTTTTTACAATTGAGTGGTTTTTCATTCACAAGGTTGTACAACCATCACTGATTCCAGAACATCTTCCCCAGAGGACTCCTGTAGCCATTAGCAGTCACTCTCCATTCCTCCCTCCCCCAGTCCCTGGCAACCACTAATCTACTTTCTGTCTTACATGAATGTGCCTATTCTGGATAGTCCATGTAAGTGGAATCATACAGTATGTGGCCTGTTTGTGCCTGGGCTTCTTTCTTCATCCATGTGTCAGCATGTGTCATGTATGTGTCAGTACTTCATTTTGTTTTATGGCCAAATGATAGTTCATTATGTGGCTATACCACGTTTTATTTATCCATTCATTAGCTGATAGACTTTGGGGTTGATTGTTCTTTTTGGCTATTCTAAATAATGCTGTAATGAAGATTTGTGTACAAGTTTTTGTGTGAACATATGTTTTCATTTCTCTTAGTATATATACCTACAATTGGAATTGCTGGATCATTGGGTCACTCTTTGATTAACTTTTGAGGAACAGCTAGACTGATTTCCAAAGTAGCGGCACCATTTGACATTCTCACCTGCTCAGTGCGATGGTTCTATTTCCCCCACATCCGATGCTTGTTATCGTGTGTCATCCTGAGTATAGGCATCTTAATGGATGTGATTTGCGTTTCTCCACTGACTCATTACGTTGAGCATCTTTTCATGTACTTATTGGCCATGTGCCACATTTGCTAATACTTAGAATACTGTTCTGTGATTCTTAGTTTGTCTCTTATTTATTTGAGCAGACCTCATGCTTTTTTTAATTTTCATAATGATCTTTATGCCAGCACAGTGCCTGGTACATTATTGAGTTGTCTGTGTAATTGCTGCATTAATTAAATTGATAAGGAGGAAAATATCATCCTGGTATAATGAAATTGATGGCTTTGGAAACCTTTGGTTAAGGTATTAACCTCCTCCCACCCTCCCCATCCCTACTAGAAGCCTTTTATTCTAAGATTTTTGGATGAAACTTTTTATCTTTACTAAATCTGTACACTTCCCAGACATTCTAAATGCAGAAGACAGAATAAGTCAATCTTCTTTTGATGAGGAGTCATCATTGTTCATATCACTTCTCTGCACTCCTATAGTAAGACCTGTAGGGCTTAGTGGGTTTTGTAAGACTGTTTACTTCTCCAAATATTTGTAAACCAATGTGCTTTAAAATACTCCAGTTGAAAAAGGAAGTATCTTTTTAGGTAATACCTGATTGTTCTTAGAAATTAAATAAACTGAGAAAGGGAAAAGTGTCATATCCCACCTCATCCCCAAATCTATATACACATTCATTCATATGTAAAATTCTTTCAGAGATAGTCATTTTAATATTTTGTTATATATCTTTCCTTCTAGACCTTTTATTCATTTATATGCACTTTCAAAAACACAAAAAGCCCAAGGTTATGTCTACACACAGAATATTTTTGAACAGTATCATATAAAGAAAAAGCCTTCCTCTAACTTATGATCACTAGAGTGTCCTTTCTCTAGTGGCAACTGCTGTTACCAAGTTTCAAGCGTGTCTTCCAGGGGCACTTGTATCCAGAGACACAAGCATTTAACACCTCTAAACATATGTATTGTCTGGACCAATGCTTGTATATTTTACATGCTATTTTCTAAGTACCTTTTTTCCTCTTCACACCGTATGTGAATCATTTTTCATGTCGTTATATAAATAGTTGATTATTTAGCCAGTATGTATTTTTAAGTAGCTGTCACGTACCAAAATGGAGTTTATAGTGGCAAATCATCCTGGTTATCCTTTTTTAAGGACTTTATAGTATTTCAGTGTATTGGATATGCCATAATTTATCTTCTACTGATAGAAAATTAGATTGTGCCGGGTGCGGTGGCTCACGCCTGTAATCCTAGCTCTCTGGGAGGCCGAGGCAGGTGAATTGTTTGAGCTCAGGAGTTCGAAACCAGCCTGAGCAAGAGCGAGACCTCATCTCTACTAAAATTAGAAAGAAATTAATTGGACAACTAAAAATATATAGAAAAAAAAAATTAGCCAGGCATGGTGGCACATGCCTGTAGTCCCAGCTACTTGGGAGGCTGAGGCAGAAGGATTGCTTGATCCCAGGAGAGTTTGAGGTTGCTATGAGCTAGGATGACGCCACGGCACTCACTCTAGCCCAGGCAACACAGTGAGACT
>CAUYSK010028363.1:0-17060 GCA_963575035.1 Avahi laniger | reverse complement strand
GGACTGTTTTGGTATGAGCAAGATGGTCTCTCAGAGGTGGCCTTGGCGATCGGATGGCGGTGAAGTTCTAGATCCACTGAGAAGCAAGTTCTAGACAGTAGCATGCAGTCCAACAACTTGTACCAGCGTCCCCGGACTCCGACATTCCATGTTTCTGATCTTGTGGCCTTCACGTGTGTACAAGCAAGCGGTTTACTTGGACCTCTGCCTCATCTTTCTTCTTTTGCGCTTCAGCCTGCGCATTCACTTCTTCCTCCACTTGGCTCTCATGGCGCGGAGGTTTCTACAAAGATGGCGCTAAGCAAGATTGGCTTTTTTTCACTAAGCATAATGCCCTCGAAATCAGTGGAAGTTACTGGACACATCAACAGTTCATTTCTTTTTAGTGCTGAGTAGTATTCCATTATATAGATGCACAGTTTGTTTAGCAGTTCATCTGTTGAGGAACATCTGAGTTGTTCCTGGGTTTGGGCTATTATGAATAAAATTGCTACGAACATTTGCATACAGGTTTTTGTTTAAACCTAAGTTCTTATTTCTCTGGGATAAATGCCCAAGAGTGCAACTGCTGGGTTATAGGATAAGCATATGTTTTGTTTTATAACAAACGGCCAAACTATTTTCCAGAGTGGCTGTACCATTTTACATTCCCACCATCAATGTATAAAAGATCCAGTTTCTCCACATTCTCACCAGTATTTAGTATTATCACCATTTTTTTTTTTTTTTTTTTTTTGGGAGACAGAGTCTCACTCTGTTGCCCTGGGTAAAGTGCAGCGGTACCATTGTAGCTCACTGCAACCTCCAACTTCTGGGCTCAAGTGATCCTCCTGCCTCTGCCTCCCAAGTAGCTGGGACTACACACATGTGCCACAAAGCCCACCTGTTTTTTTCCTTCTTCTTCTTTTTAGTAGAGAAGGGGTCTCACTCATGCTCAGGATGGTCTCAAACTCCTGAGCTCAAGCAATCCTCCTGCCTTGCCCTCCCAGAGTGTTAGGATTATAGGCGTAAGCCACTGTGCCTGGTCTATCACCATTTTTTATTTTAGGCACTCTAATAAATGTATAGTAATAGCTCATTGTGGATTTAATTTGTATTTTTCCCTAATGGCTAATGATATTAAATATCTTTTCATTTGCTTATCTGCCATCCACATATCCTCTTTGGTGAAATGTTTGTTTCTATACTTTGGCCGTTGTCTAAATAGGTTGTTGGTTTGTACTGTTGAGTTTTGAGAGTTTTTTATATATTCTAGACAAAAGTCCTTTGTCAGATATAAACAGTCCTCGCTTTGCATGGATCTGATATATACCGTTCAAATACCATGGTTAAATAACACCAGTCTTCAAACACGAGTGAAATTTTAGTAACCACAGTAATGTTAACTGTGAGTAATTGCATAAAGTACCAGTTTTGCTGCTAGCTGTTCAGTCCCCAAATCACTCCATAAATAATAAAAATGTCCATCATGATCAGTGACTGATCATATCACATATTTCAAAGTCTATCAGTGACTGATCACTATACAGACCGTGATAATCAGTTCACACAGATGCAAAGTATATATAATAGTTGTAAGTCCTCATCTCCCAACGATAAAACCATGGAACATTTCACAAAAATGGATAATCAAAAGAGAGAACTGGCGAGCAAAGATATAAGTGCAGCAAAGAAATAAAAAGTGGTAACTTTGGTAGTGAAATACAAATTGAATGGATGCAGAGTTATAGAAGAAATAGCTGATCATTGGAATGCTGACACTGCCGATGTTCGATAAACTCTAGATATGCAGCCAAAGGAACTTAGCAAACTTATGGACACAAATTAGGAAAGTGATAAAAAGGATGTGACACTGGCAAAAACCCTTCACATTACAAGAACTCTCAGAAATTTCACAACACTGAAATCACAAAGGATAAAATGCTAGAAGCTGATCGATACTTAGAAAGCAGCGTGACAATTCTCTAAGACATAGAAAAGATGCTTGTTCTGTGTCATAAGTTATACAATGTGAAGCTAAGCACTGTTCAAACTACTCTTTGGTAAGTTTTTTACAAAGAAATACAAAATATAATTCTCAATGTTTCTAATGTTTTAAATTAGTGTTCTAAATAAATATTATTATGGTCACTTTTCCATTTCTGTATACATTTATAACCAACAGCAATGTAGTTTAATCTTTGGTAAGAATTTTTAAAGGTCATAGATCAATCATAATTTTTCCCATGATTATGTTAAGATTGATTTGCATAGTTTCAGCTTGTACAGTCATTTTTACAGTTCTACATGACAATGTGAAATGAGAACTGCTCGTATATGATTTGCAAATATTTTGTTCAGTAGCTTATCTTATAATCATCTATTTTAACAAGGTCTTTTACAGGGCAAAAGTTTTTAATTTTTGTGAAGTCTAATTCATCAATTTTTTCTTTTATGAGCTGTGTTCTTGGTGTCATATCTTAAGAACTCTTTACCTGGTCCTAGTTCCCAAAGATTTTCTCCTACGTTTAGTTCTAAAAGTTTTCTTTTTTTTAAGCATTACATTTTATATGTAAATCTATGATCTATTCTGAATTAATTTTTTTATAAGGTATAAGGTTTAGGTGACAGTTTATTTTTTTGTTTATGGATGTCCACTATTCATTGAAAAGACTATTTGTCTTCTGATGAATTGGTTTTGCACTTGTCAAAAATCAATCAGGTGTATTGGTGTGGGCCTATTTCTGGGTTCTCTCTTCCGTTCCATTGATCTATGTTTCTTTCTCCCTACCAATACCACATTGTCTTCATTACTGCAGCCATACAGCAAGTCTTCAAATCAGGTGGAATGATTTCTCCTATTTTAAAAATTCTTTTAGCTATTCTAGTTCCTTCATCTTTCCATATAAACTGTAGAATAAGCTTATATATACCTACGAAAAATCTTGCTAGGATTTTGATCGAAATTGCACTAAATCTATAGATTGATTTGGGGAGAGATGACGTTTTTTTACTGTGCTGAGTCTTCCTATCCATGAACACAGTATGTCCCTCCATTTATTTACATCTTCTTTAATTTCATCATCTTTCATCTAATTTTATATTTTTCAGCATACAGATCTTGTACATCTTGTTAGATTTATTCCTAAATAACTCATTTTTAGGAGAGTAACCATAAATGGTACTTGTGTTTTTAATTTCAGTTTACAAATATTCATTGCTAGTATATAGAAATACAATTGATTTATGCTGGTTTTATATCCTATGACCTTGCTGGATTCACTTATTAATTCTAGAAGGTTTTTTTTTTTAAGGTTCTTTGGGATTTATACATAGATAATCATGTCATCTAGAAAAAGGGACAGTTTTATTTCTTCCTTTCCAATCTATATCCCTTTTATTTCCTTGTCTTGCCTTACTACCTTGTCTAGGACTGTGCTGAATGAGTGGTGAGAGTGAATGTCCTTGCCTTGTTCCTGATCACAGTGGCGAAGTACCCAGTCTTTCGCTAATAGGTATGATGTTGGATGCAGAGTTTTTATAAATGCCCTTTATCAAGTGAGGAAGGTTTCTATTCCTAGGCTTCTTAGTTTTTTATAATGAATGGGGGTTGAATATAGTCCAATGTTCTTTCTGCATCAATTGATATATGATGATGTGATTTTTCTTCTTTAGTTTACTGATATGGTGAGTTACACCGATCACTTTTTTTGTACATTGAACCAGTCTTGCATTCCTATAATAAACCTCACTTGGTTATAATTTATAATTTGTTTTATAGACTACAGATTTGATTTACTAATATTTTGGTGAGGATTTTTGCATCTGAATTCATGAGATGCTGGTCTGTAGTTTTTTGGGTTTTTTTTGTACTTTGGTTCTGGTATCAATACTGGCTTCATAAAATAAGTTAGAAGTGTTCCTACGTTTTGCACTTCCTGAAAGAAACTTTGTAGAATTGATACTGTTTTTAAATGTTTGGCAGATGTCTCCAGTGAAATCGTCTGAACCTGGAAACTTCTTTATTAGAAGATTTTTCACTACAAATTTTTCTCTAATGCTTATAGGACTATTCAGATCATTTCATATTGGATAAGTTTGGGTAGTATATGCTTTTTTTAAAGAACTGGACTATTTCATGCAAATTATCGAATTTATGTGCATAGAGTTGTTTACGATATTTTCTATTTTCCTTTTAATGTCTGTAGAATATGTAATGATATTCCTGGTTCATTTTTGAAATTGGTAATTTGTATCTTACTGTTTTCTTTATTTTGATAGAGGTTAATCATCTTTTGGTTTCACTGATTTTTCTCTACTGTTTTTATGTTTTCAGTTTCATAGATTTCTGCTCTTTCTTTCCTTCTGCTTGCTTTTTCTTTTTTTCCCTAGTCCATTTCTTTCTCCACTTCTGCTTGCTTTGAGCTTATTTTGATCATCTTTTCCTAGTTTCTTAAGGAAGGACCTTAAGATAGATTTAAGACGTTGCTACTTCTCTGATATACACATTTAGTGCTATAAATTTTCCTTCCAGCTTTAGTTGTATCCTGCAAATTTTGATAAATTGTGCTTTCATTTTTATTCAGTTCAACATACTTTTTTTTTTTTAATCTCCCTTAAGATTTCCTCTTTGACTCAAATATTTAGAGATTTTCCTGCCATCTATTACTGGTTTCTAGTTTGATTCCATTATGGTCGGAGAACATACTCTGTATAATTTTAATTCTTTTAAACATGGTGAGATTTGTTTGATAACCAAGGATATGATCTATCTTGGTGAATGTTCCATGGACACTTGAAAATATTATGCATTCTGCTATTGTTGAACAGAATGTTCTATAAATGTCAGAGTGGCTGGGACTATAGGCACACACTATGGCTAATTTTTTCTTTGGTGGTGGCAGCAAGTAGAGATGTATTGCCCAGGCTGGTCTCAAGTAATCCTCCTACTTCAGCCTTCCAAAGTGCTGGGATGACACCATGAGCCACCATGCCAAGTCCAACTATAATTGTGGCTTTATCTGTTTCTTTCTTTCAGTTCTGTCAGTTTTTGCTTCAGGTGTTCTGATATACAAATACAGGTTTGGTGCATACACATTTAGAATTACTATATATTTTAGTGCATCAGCCCTTTCATCACCATGTAATCCTCCTCTCTGTCCCTGATCATTTCCTTTACTCTGATGTCAACTTTGATATAATGTGCTTATTCCTGCTTTTCTTAAAGTAATGCTTGTGTGGTATACTTTCCACTCTTTTACTTTCAACCTACCACCTTTATCACTATGTTTGAGTTTCTTGTAGAAAGCACACATTTGGGTGACTTTAAAAAATCTATTATGACACAATCTGTTTTTAATTGGTACATTTAGACCAACTACAAAACATTTTACAATTATATTTACATTTTAATGTAATTTTTGATATATCAGAGCTCAAGTCTGTTTTCTGTTTGTTTCCTGTTTTTGTTTCTGTTTCCCTTTTTTTGCCTTCGACTCAAGTCAGCTGGTACTAGGATCTTGCATTTGGGTGCTGGTATTGGGATCCTCTCACGAGAGGAGAGGATTATTTTTAATTGCAAAAAATGGCAACCAAAAACTTTTAAATAATCTCTTGCATTTATATTTTTCAAATACTGTCATAAATAGTCATACTTTTCTACATTAACTGAATTACGGAGGGGGAAATGCCATTACCTGAGAACAGAAAATGCAATCATACTCCCAAAGAAAGCGAAGAAAAGAGAAGGGGTAAAGCAGGTCTTCCACCCACAGAGAAGGCATGGAACAGTGGCTGACTTTTATGTTCCCATTAGCCCCACATGAAGCCCATCGTGAGGGGGTGAGCGGGAAGAAGTCAAAGCCTGGCCACCAAAACACCAATCCCTGCACTGGGCACCCACCCTCTCCTCTCCACCGGCACCAAGGAGGGGTGCTGCTCTCCCTCCAATGCCTGAGTTAAGGCATCTGCGGCAGGATGTGATTTCGTGCATCACCTCCCTTCGCCACTGTGCTGCTGCCGCCATCCTGCTACTTGCCTTCCCACACCACACACACTCTGTGAGGCAGATGTGATTTTGGTAAGATAAGTTAAGACAAGGAAACTTGGCCTGCATTTAACACCTTAAATAGGCCAACACCAGCTCCCCCGTCCCACCCCGCCCCCTCAAAAGGCTCATTTTCTCAGAAATAGTCCTAAAGGATCCAAAGAACCTAAGCCTTCTTCCACTAATATACAAGATGTCACGTACCTAATGTTGCCCCTCTAAGATACTACCTGGATTTGGGGGAAAGAGCAGAGAGGTAGATAAAGGCAAAGGGGACTTTGAGAAGGAGAATTTCTTTTCCTGGTATTCTAAAATCTTTCCTGAATGAGGGAGCACTTAGGTCTCCAAGGCGGCAATCAGAGGAGGTTCTTTCGGGGACAGGACTCAACTGGAAATATAAACAAATGACTTGTGACATTCTCTGGCTATTACGTGAGCTCATGATCCATCTAAGAGTAAGATTTTTTCCTGTTATAGGTCTGTACCTATGAGCCCTCCCAGGCTTTAGGGGCAGAGCTAAGGGGCTATGATCCTGCCCCTTCTTCCTTCTCATTCCCTTAGCTTGTAGCCAAAGCTAGAGCTGGAAGAAACCTCAGTCACACTCTTGTCCCAGCCCCACGTTTTACATTTAAGGAATCTGAGGCCCAGAAAGAATACATTTGCTACATATTCAAAAGACGAGGATGCAGGCTTCTTCCTTTCTGGTCCAGCTCCTCTGTTCTTTTGGAACAGGCTTGTATCTAACCCAAATGTAAGTGAGGAGGAGATCTGGGTTGTAACGCCTATTCACTCATGGCCTGATGATGGAGACCATGGCCACCTCTGCTCTGTGCCTCAATTTCAACAAACATGGAGTGTTGTTTGGAAAAATGGAATGGAAAGTTGGATTAGAACCTAAACTATGACAGAAATGCTCCCAGGATTGTTTTTTAAAAAAATAGTCCATAAAGGGTTTCTTATTTGTCTCTAATGTCCCTTTAAATTAGTTTACAATATTGTTACCCCATATTTATTGCAAAAGCTTCCGGAAAGAGTGATTCCCTTCTCTGCAAAAACACCAAAGCCATGCCCTGGGCTTATACTAACAGGAAAAATCATCACATACTTTGTCTTCCTTTGAACTCTCCATCTCTGCTCCCTCCTTGAATTTTGCCAGTGCGTTCTTGAGGTCCTGAGATGTGTAGGTGTTGGTGTTGATGTCCAGCCTGTCCAGAGAAAAGCTGAGAGTGAGGAGGGAGGCACCATATTCCCCAAGAAAGAAAATGACCCTGGCTAGCACCCCCAGGTAAGCAAGGCCAGGCCAGCTCTAATAGTGAATGTACTACCACACCTTTGCCTTTAGTCAGCCAAGGGTCCAACAGACTGATCTTACCTTAAAGCTAGAGGAGGAAAGACACAGCTGAAGATGAGGTCATTTCATGAAAGAAGAGGAAATGGCATGGGGCAGACAGAAGCCAACCATGGACAGAGAGCTCTCAGCCAGCTGCTCAGGCAGAAATAAGCCCAGAATGTCTGTGCAATGCTGCTCCCTAAGCACATGCCAGGGCAGGACCTCCTGGAGGGCAGTGAGCACAGACACAGGGAGTAATATGCACCCTTATTTATATTCTTCTGGGAAAGGGAACAACAGAGACCAGAGCCCCTCAGCATGTGCCCAAACTGATCGGACAAGCCAGCATGTCTTCACAAAAATGGATTGGGTAGATTCACACCACAAGACCAACCTCTGAGCATGGCGGAGAGACAGGAGGCATGTGTCAATCCAACAAAGGAATGGGTTTGCAACACCAAGGAATAGAATCAAGACCAGCCACCTTCCACAGCCAGCCTCCCAGGGGAAGAAGCAAAGGAGCCAATGTGGGTGTCATCTCAGTAAACTACCAAAGACTAGAATGGTAACCTCATAAAGTCCCCTGGGGCTGATCCAAGCCACAGACATTCATCTTGGCTGGAGAGAAGGCATCCATCAGGGGGCAAGGTTTTACCACTAGCACTCACTTCAGTTCAGTGAACAGAGGGAAGAGCAAGGGTAATATGCACAAAGGAAAGTGTAAAATGTGCTAAACAAAGCTGTCTGGCTGTGGTTATCCTTAACCCAGAAATTTCAGAGGTGGAGGAGGAAGGGGCTACTGGCCTGCTCTACTCCAGGCAGGACTAGCAAATCAGTCTCATAGTCTGCAATCCCAGCAAGGCCTTAGCTCTCACGAACTCAGACTCTGCTCATCCAGTCTTTCATTCATCCTAGAGACCAATTAGGGCCCTAAGAAAAACACTGTCTTCCCTAAACCTCAATTCTCCTAAACCAATTAATAATAGCTAGTAACTCCCATTTATTGAGCACTTAACCATGTGTCAGAGAGTATGTTAATCCCTTAAAAGTAATATTTCATTCTAATCGGTACCACAATCCTACAAAGTAGGGGAGAGAATCCTGAACCTCTCTCCCCCAGCACATCATCCGCTGCCAATTGCATGAGGATGCCACTGGCCCGTCCCCACCCACGAAAGGGAGCTAAGTATTTGGGAACCATAGCTTGAACAGCTTATCTCCTCCCTCCTCTAAGACTTGGTCAGGACTAATCCCACTGCGCCTTGTATCTGTGTTTACTGCCTTAATCCTACTCTCCCACATCCTCGCCAGGCACTCAGTCCCAACTACATGCACGTGTGCGCGCGCGCACACACTACCATCATCAGCTGGTGTTCTCACTTCATTCTTCACTAAGAAAGATGTTACCATCAAAAACTTCCTCATCTCCCATCATCAGCCTTATAAGCCAACCTGCGCCTAAACCTATGCTATTTTCCCTTCTACTGTAATGGATGACAGTGTCCCTGCTCCTATTAAACTTATGTTCCAGATACCACTTGCTTTTACAAAAACTTTAACTCCCATAATTATACCGCTCCCTCCTGCCTGCATCATCAATTTCTCCCTTCAGTTGGATGATTCCTGTCAGCATACTCACAATCCTTTGATGCCGCAGTCTCTTCTAGTTATTATGCCATTTCCCTGCTCTCAGAGTAAAACTTCACGGACACATTGTCTTCACTCACTATCCTCATCTTCCTGACTCCTATTTGTGTTACCATCAGCCTCCGAGTAGCTGGGACTACAGGCATGTGCCACCATGCCTGGATAATTTTTTCTACATATTTTTAGTTGTCCAGATAATTTCTTTCTATTTTTTTAGTAGAGACGGGGTCTCGCTCTCGCTCAGGCTGGCCTCGAACTCCTGAGCTCAGACAATCCGCCCGCCTCGGCCTCCCAGAGTGCTAGGATTACAGGCGTGAGCCATCGCGCCCGGCCTCCATCTTCTCTAATCTGGATTCTGTCCTCACAACTCCACTCACTCTGTTCATCAAGATGATCAGTAATTGATAACCAAATCCAACAGACCCTTCTCTAACTTCACGTTCCTTCTTGATACCCATGGATATCAGCAGCGTTTACGCGGTGCACCCTCCCTTCTTGAAACACTCTCATTTCCTGGCTTCTTGTTACCACGCGTTCCAGGTTCCTCTCCTTCCTTACTCCTGCAATGCCTCTGAGTTCAGTTCTGGACAATCTTCTCTTCTCTTCTCCATCTCCACACCCTCCTCAGTTATTTTTAAATATCTATATGCCAGTGATGTCTGAATTTACATTTTTGGCCCACACCTCTCTGCTAAGCACCAACCAGAGTCTTGTACAACTACACAACTGATACATCTTGTATCTCAGATGTTAATAAGTACCCCAGACTTATTGAATCTAAAACATAGCTCTTAATTCTTCTCCCTATAAATCTGTCTCTCCCATTATTTTCAATAAATAGGACCTCCAAGCACACAATTGCTCAAACCCCGAAATGAGGCTTTATCCTGAATATTCTCCACCTTCCTTCAACCCCTACATCTAAATCATAAGCAAGTCCTGTTGGCTCTACCCCCAAATTTATTCACTCTCCATTATGATACCCTAGACTAAGCCGCCATTATGTCCTGCCTGATCTAATGAAATGACATCTTAATTATCTCTGTGCTTCCTCTGTCCACCTTCAATCTCTTCTCCAGGCACACGACAACTGGAGTTATCTTCCTAAACTATACTACATTAAATCACTCTCCTGACTAAAATCCTTCAATGGCATTCCCTTACAATTAAAGGTGAATGAAGAACACTCAACATGTTCCTCAAGGCCAGGAGTGGTGGCTAACGCCTTGTAATCCCACCACCTTGGCAGGTGAAGGCAGGAGGATTGCTCGAGGCCAGGAATTTGAGACCTCCCTGGGAAATATAGTGAGACTCTCATCTCTATAAAAAATTTTAAAAAATCAGTCAGGCATGGTGGTGTGCACCTGTAGTCCTAACTACTCAGGAGACTGAGGCAGGAGGATCACTTGAGCCCAGTAGTTTGAGGCTATAGTGAGATATGATGACACCACTGCACTCTAGCCCAGGCAACAGAGCAAAATCCTATCTCAAAAAAGAAGAAAAAAAAAAGCAGAACAAAAAACCATGTTCCTCAAAACTCTGCACGATCTGGCCCCTATATACCTCTCCAATATCATCTCCTATCAGTCTTTTTTTTTTTTTTTTTTTTTTTTTGAGACAGAGTCTCGCTTTTGTTGCCCGGGCTAGAGTGAGTGCCGTGGCATCAGCCTAGCTCATAGCAACCTCAAGCAATCCTCCTGCCTCAGCCTCCCAAGTAGCTGGGACTACAGGCATGCGCCACCATGCCCGGCTAATTTTTTCTATATATATATTTTTAGTTGTTCAGATCATTTCTTTCTATTTTTTAGTAGAGACGAGGTCTAGCTCTTGCTCAGGCTGGTCTCAAACTCCTGACCTTGAGGGATCCACCTGCCTCGGCCTCCCAGAGTGCTAGGATTACAGGCGTGAGCCACCACGCCCGGCCTCCTATCAGTCTTATTCTTTCTCCTCTTCTCTAAGTACCCTGATCATTTGCCTGTTTCTCAAACGTGACAAAGATAGGGACATATTGTTGTTCCATCCATATATTGCCTGAAATGCTCTAACCCCTAAAAACCTATCAACTTAAACCTCTGCATGGCTAAATCCTCCTCATTCTTTAGGTCTCAGTCCAAATATCTTGATGAGGCCTTCCCAAATCATCCTACCTAAAGCAGCCTCACCCAGGGATTCATCACTTTGTTTATTTCTTCTCCAGCACTCATCACAACCTGTAATTATCTTACTTGAATGTTTATTTACCTGGTTTTCTGTCTGCCAGCCTCCACAAGGCTGGCATTTGTCTCTTTTGTTTACTATTGTATCCCCAATGCCTGGCATATGGGCACTCAATAGGTCTTTATTGAAATAAGTAAATAGAGCAAGTAAATGGCCCCATCCTCGGCCTAACCCCTGAACCACTATACCAGATCCAACATTGGTAAATGCTCAACCCAAATGATACAACTTAAATGTAGTTTGTCTCTCAGCCCTCCAAACATAGGAAGAAGATTCAAAGAAGCTGGTTATTCCAGAACAAAAAGAGAGCTGTACTATGGAGACAGTGACAGGGATATGGACTAAAACCAGTGGAGATGGCAATGTCTAAAGCACAAACAGGAAATGGAAAACCCACTGCTAGGAGCCAAATATGCACTAAAGTCAGGCAGTGCTAAGAGAATCTTCTGAGACAAGCTAGAGTCAGCGTCTTTTGCTCAGGCCTTAGAGCTCACAGGCATTTTAGCTCTAGGCTGCAGTGAGGCCAGTAACACAGCCAGTAGGACTAGTGGAGAGGCTGCCATGGATTAGGCTTAATGGATATCCCTACCTCTCTCCAGGCCACATGTTCTTAACTCTGTGGAATCACTAACGTCTTTAACACTCTGACGGGAAGCTGTGAATTTTATCCTCCAAAACAGAATAAGCACATAAGCAAAATATTGTAACAATTTCAGAGAATTAGGCCTGCCCTTAGGCCTCTGTTCCCATGACAGTGCTAAGGAGCCAGGAAGACATCACAAGGGAAATTGAAGGAGCTCTATCTCAGGAGGAGGAAGTCCACCAAAGGCAGCCAGAGACTCTCAGCTCACAGTGGTGAATGTCCCCACGACCTTGTCAATGCCTCTGGGCTTCTGGTCAGATAGGTTTGCTACTGGCCATAAACGGAGAAGGAAGAGGAAATATCCAACATATCCTGGAGGCCATTACAGGGCAGAGCCCTCAAGAACACTCCAAAGGAGAAAAGTAAACAGGCAGCAGTGGGGACAAATATTTCTTCCTTGAGGTGCATCTCTACAGACCACATGGATGGTTCTGCTCTCTGTTCTCAAAAGATACGAGCAACAGACAAAGCACTAAGTGTTCCTACTGATGATCTATAGTCAGGCAGTAAAGAAGTGACTTTCCATGGTATAAAAACCAACAAATAAAGAAACTTCACATTAATCAAGTTCCTAACTCGATATTCTTAAGAAAAAAAAAAACAACCCAGATCTTTTCCTTAGAAAATAAGACTTAGATTAGAAGTGAGAAAAGACTTTCTGAAAGTGCTTTGAGACACTGGAGTATATGTGTGTGTGCTGGGGATGGAGGAATGTTGGGGGGGCTGCAAAAATGACATCTGATTATTTCTTAGATGGTTGTGAGAAAAGAGTAAATCACAGGACCTGGGCTATTCCAGGTATAGGCCTATCTGGAGAGATAGGGGCAGATAAAAGATCCTTCCCAATCTGGGGTGACTGTAATGGAGGAATGACTCTCTCCATAAAAAGCAGAATTTTCCAGCAGTGAAAACTGCCCACATCCTTGTGGGGTCGTGTGTGCCACCTGACAAAAGTGCACACAGACCAGCTGAAATATTGTTTGTCAGGTATGTCAAGGAAAAGACTAAGGTAAGAATTGGGTCTCTTGGGTCCCTTTCTGACTCGTATATAACTGCGAAATATTGTTAAAATAATAAAAAATCCTAGCACTGAGTAACACTAACCCCACTCATTAATCCATGATTAATTCCCAATACATACATGTTGCAGAACAGGGTCAGCAAACTATCTGTAATGACCAGATAATATTTTAGGCTTTGTGAGCATTATGGTATCTGTCCCAACTAATCAACTCTGTCATTGTAGCAAGAAAGCATCCATAGACAATATGTAAACAAATGAGCATGGCTATGTTCCAATAAAACTTTATGGACATTGAAATCTGAATTTCACATAAATTTCCATGAGTCATGAAGTATTATTCTTCTTTTGATTTTTTCCCCAACCATTAAAAAATATAAAAAAAAAAAAATTCAGCTTTCAGGCCATACCAAAACAGGCAGCAGTCCCAATATGGCCCACAGGCTATAATTTGCTGGTCCCTGTGTTAGAAACTTCAAGGCTGGTATTTTATACTGAGCTTTCAAACTGCACAGTTCCAGCAACCCTATGTCTCAACCTCCTTCCTCCTCATTCTGGAAATACCAACCACAGAAAACTTGTTAATTCAAGACAACAAACAGATAAATAGAAACTGTGAATTCTCTAAAATCAAATAATCTAAACTGGTTATTAAAAAATAAGGAAACCTCTAACTATTGGAGAACTGCAGTAGCTTCTCCTTTTATACATAAGAAAGCCTATTTTAATACTGACTAACAAGAGGAAAAGTTAGTCTGAATTAAAGACTTTAAAATGCAATTTTATTGTTCACCAAGGAAGTATTACTGCAAAGCAGAAGACCTAACAGGCCTGTTTTAATGAATAGATGACTCATCTGTATTCAGCACATTAATTGTTGGGATTCAAATGGGTGCTCTTAAAGTACTGGGAAAAACAGCTTCGTTTTTAAAGCAGGTTAAGCATTCCCCCTACAACCTTTTTTAAAGTATCAATTTGCTTTGCAAACTGTTTCTTTCCAAAGATTGTAGAAGTAAACTTCCATAAAACCCTGACAGATTTATCACAAATTCTATGCTATTAAATTTCAAATTTTGAAAAAAGTCACATGAATTTGGGTAACACTTTCAATATTACAAAATCAATGTCATCACTTAGCTTCCCAGTCGCTAGGGTTGACACTGTACCTTTTGCCTTTTTTCGATCCCCTCAAATTATTTCGGAACTTGTCCTCATACTGGAGTTTCACCTCTCTTGCCCCAGTCTGAAGATTCAGCCGCACGTGGGATCCTGCGGGGACAGCCTGACCTGAAAGCCAAGAAGAGAAAAGGCTCATGAGGTATAGCGTCCTTGGAGGGATACTGGGATGGAATGGCTAACAAGCCAACAGTTTATTCATTCATGAAGACCAGACGGCTGTACTCAGTTACGTCCTCAATCCACCCGTCTCTTTCCTTTAAACACACATACACCACTCATATACATTCCTTTTGCTTATCTACAAGGAAACCTGTAAGGGAATGAGGCAAGGTGAGTGAGAGGATACACACCTGAATCTAGAGACAAACACCCCCTGATTAGAATCTGCATAGTTAAGCTATTCTGTTTTCTCTAAATTGAGCTAATAAGCTTTCTTGCTATGCACAGCAGGTGAATGGTAGATACTCACTCACTCACTGGTCAGGACATAGTTACATTACTGTCTGCTCCATCACGCCCTCCTGACAGTCCCACAGAACCCCAGACAGCCTGCCACCCCAGCGAGCTCACACCACACCTCATTCATCTATTTGATGGGGCTCCTTCTATGAAGCTCTCTCCGCCCTGAGTGCAAGGAACTGTATCTCCTCCTTTTTGATCTCCCCACCCTTTAGGCCAGAGCTTGACACATAAAATTAAGCCACAGCGTGGCACATAAAATTTGCAGCACTTAACATTATTAGAAGGAAAAAGGAAGGGACTGGAAGACAGGAGGACAGAGCAAGCCAAGGAGGCAGGGAGTGTAGCCAAGAGAAACTGAAAACTTAACACCCACCTATCTCAGAGGAGCTGATCCACAGCTAAGAAAACAAACAAGTGTTGTGAATGGATGGGCTATTCACAGCATTGCACAAAACTACTCAAGGAGAGTTTAAAAGCAACTGTGCAAGATCACATACTAAAAATGGAATGCTACATCCGTTCATTCATTTATGGCACTGATATTTACTGAACAACTACCATACACCAGGCCACTCGGGTAGCTTCTAGGAATATAAAGATGAATGTTAATAGCTGCAGGGATAGAGAATTTTAGGGAAAGGATTTCTCAGGGGACCAGAAATTTGAAGCAAAGATGGTGCTTCTGACACCTGCACTTGGACTCTGTTTTCTCCTGCCAGAGGATGGCATTGCCTTGCTAGTGCTAAGTTTGATTCAAGGATTAAAAATTGTTAATCTGAAAAATTTTCTTCCAGGAAAGCCCACAGCACATGTTCTCTCAGAATGACCAGGTAAGCCCTGACTATAAAAGGGTAATGATATAGCAAGAATTCAACAATTCTCTCAATTCTGGCATGACCATAGTGAACTCTGAGTTCTACCAGCCACTCTACCTCCAACCAAGGAGCCGTGGATACAGCACACCAAGATATGTTGCTTCTGTTCCTGCCACCCCACTTCAGTGGGAGTTTCTGTATCTTTGGCCAAAAAAAAAGGGAAAAAAGGATTTAAGTGTATGTACAGATTTAAGTGTGTGTGCATAATGATCTCCCTCAAACCCTAACCAAAATGCATTAAGGACAAAAAATACCTTCAGAGTAGAGTGGGGAAATCCTTCTCTGGGAGGCTTCCTGGTAAAGGTAAGTTGGGGGTCAAATGAGGCAAAAAGTGAGACCCAGACTAGGAAAAGAGAGAATACCAAGTGGAGGGAGCCCTACATGGAAAGGTGTCAACACAGAAACTGACAGGCCACAGCAGTCAAGAAGTAGACCAGGTTGGCAGAACTGGAAAGGGAGATGGGAGTTGCTGGCTTGGTGCACCACCAGGAAGCCTGGGTTTATTTTCCTAGGATAGGAAAATAAGACTAATGCCTGAGGAAGATGGCTCTGGGAGGAGATAAGGCCAAATACTGACAAGAATAACAAAGAACTGGCAACTTCTATCCTATCCCTATGATTGTGGGGCAAGAGGTAACTTCTTTAGTATTAATCTCATCCCGAACATGTGAAGGGGAAAGGATGCCTCCCCTGGAGAGATCTCAAACTGGCAAAACAACATAGTCCCCTCCTGGCTGAATGCCGAATCGATCATCCTTGATATTCCCCTCTCCTCTGCCACGTCCATCCCGATCTATCTCCAAAACCTGTTGATTCTTCCTGATGTCTCCACCCTCCCACCACTGCTTTTATCCAAACCATCACTGTCTCCCATCTGGACTCTATCACAGCCTACCAGCTGGCCTCCCATATCTACTTCTACCTCCCAATCCAACTGTTCTTTACAATGAATGATTTTTATTTTTTCAAAATACAAATCTATAGCATTCCCGTTTCACACCTTTTCATGGCTTCCTATTCTTCTTAAGATAAAGATGAAACCCTCACCCTGGACAATGGGGCCTACAGTATTGGCCCCTGCGTGCCTCTTTAGCTTTGTCCAACCCCCATTTCCCCCACTCTAGGTCACTAGCCTTTCTTCATTCCACGAAAGAACTATGCTCCCTCCTACCAGGGGCCACTTCACCTGCTGTTCCATTTGCCCAGAATGCTCTTTCCAACCCCAGCCTTCATTGCCTCATCCTTCCAATCCCCACTAAGGGCCACTTCTGAGTGGCATCCTCTATTTCCACAGACTAGATCTGTCTGCCCCCAAAGGCACCATGAACCCTTTCTTTATAGCACTTACCACAATCGGTAGTTACATTTTAGGTTTTTTTTATTTATCTGGTTAGTGTAACTGGTCATCATTTTATCCTCAGGAACTATTACATGGCCTAGCATATAGTGAACTCTCAACTTTGAATTCTTCAGTGAAAAATTTAAAATGAAAGAGAGGGCCAGGCACGGTGGCTCACGCCTGTAATCCTAGCACTCTGGGAGGCCAAGGCGGGCGGATTGTTTGAGCTCAGGAGTTCGAGACCAGCCTGAGCAAGAGCGAGACCCCATCTCTACCAAAAATAGAAAGAAATTAATTGGACAGCTAAAAATATATAGAAAAA
>CAUYSK010028361.1:0-47155 GCA_963575035.1 Avahi laniger | reverse complement strand
ATCTCCTTCCAGGACTATGATTACATGAATGTTAGACATTTTGTTACAGCCCCACAGGTCCCTGGGGCTCTGTTTATTTATTTATTTTTTATTTTTCAGTCTATTTTCCCTAATTACCCAATACGCAGATTGAGTAATTTAAAAAAAACTTCTCCCACAGGGAAGCAGGGGCATGTGCGGAGGGCTGCCGCCTCATCACTTCCAGGTGAGAGCAGGTGTCCAGGTTCCCTTCTTGGCTTCTGTTAACACCTGAAGGGCGAGGGCTCCTCATTACTGCTGAGCAGAGGTGGGAGCTTCAGGCAGGTGACTCCCTGCCTGGGAGAGACAGAAGTGCCCCCTCACTGCTCCCAGGTGCCTTCCCTGACACCTTGGATGTGGGTGCAGGGCTCGTTCCACTGATGGGGATGAAAGTCCCATCTCCCTGCTGGGGATAGTAGGGACACCACCCTAGCAGGGGAGTCGCATTGCCTCGTTATAGCTTAACAAGGGTGGGGGCATCTTGGCTCCCCCACCCCGTCAGCCTCCGCTGGCTGGGACAGGAGTGGGGCACAGAGTTTTCTGTGGTGTTTGGCTGGAGTGCTGTCTAAAAGTTTTCTATTTTGCTAGGCAGCCCCTTTCCTGGTCCTTCGGCTAGACACAGCAGGCTTTTGTTGGGGCTCATTTTTTGCCTGTGCGCATTGGCATTTCTGAGTTGCCAGCTTCTTCAGCTCAAAGTCTCAGATATATGTGGTCAAACAAAAACCCAGGGAGCTCATCGCTGTGCCATTCTTTGGGCCCCACGTTTCCTGGCCGATATGCCTTTGCTTCTGCACGTGTCAGAGTCTTCTTATGTTTGCTTTAAATATATATCCAGGGTGTTAGTTGTACTTAATAGGAGAATAGGGAAAAGTACCTCTACTCAGTCTTCCTGGAAGCAGAAGTCTCAGGATGTTTTCAAAGCTCTCAGGAAGCCAGGGCTGAGAACTGCCAGACCTCTTCCATGCAAGTGGCTTCCTCTAGCTACCCTGACATCTCTATGCCTGGCGTGAATATTTGTCAGTAAAGATTTTGTGAATGGTCTGATGAAGAAGGGAGGGAAAATCAAAGCATAGATGGATGGATGGATGAATACATGAATGAATGGAGGAATATGAGAGCAGAACCAGCAGCCAGCTTGAGTCACGCTCCTCCCTGCCCTGCATAGCCACAGTCCTGTTTAGTCAGACGAGCCTGGCCCCGCGCCAGCAGGTGGCGCTTCAGAGCCCAGGAGTGGGGAAGAGGTGGCAGCTGCAGCCGGGATGTTAGGTCCCTTGACTGAAGGAGGCAGAAGTTAAATAAACTCCCCATCGCCTAGACCTGCGGTCCCCACCCCCTGGGCGTTGGACCGGGCGGACGGCCCTGAGGCTTGTTGGGAACCAGGCCGCACAGCAGGAGGCGAGGCAGGCGAGCGGCTTCGTCCGTGTTTCCAGCCGCTCCCGTCGCCGGCGTCGCCACCGAGCTCCGCCTCCTGTCAGATCGCGGCAGCGTCGGATGGCCAAGGGAGCGAGAACCCTGCTGTAAACTGCGCACGCGGGGATCTGGGCTGTGCTCCTTTCGAGAATCCAATGCCGATGAGCTGGGGCGTGGTGGTAGCACCGCAAGCGGCTGGGAATACAGATTATCATTAGCAGAGAGGTTTGACTGCACAGACCATAGTAAACCAATTGCTTGCAGACTCCTAACAAAACCCTATCAGTGAGTGGCAAGTGACAATGTAATAATAATAGAATTAAAGTGCACGATAAATGTAATGCGCTTGAATCATCCCGACACCCTGCCCTCCCCACCCCGAAAAATTGTCTTGGCGAAACCGGTCCCTGGTGCCAAAAAAGTTAGGGGCTGCTGGCCTTAGGAGCTCTCTTGTAAACAGCACATCTGCCTCTCCTTTTTTTCCTGCCAGCTTTTTTATTTACTTTGATATCATAAATCACTTTTTTTTTTCCTCAAGAAGAGAACAGCCTGGATAACTTTGGTCTTTAAAAGTCTCTTTCTCAAGGCTCAATCTCCAAGGATGTGGAGCAAAAAGAAAAACATTATTCATTGTGTCCTGAAAGAATACTCGTGTGTGTGCTGGGCCTGGTGTTGTGTGCACCATGTCCTTGTCTAATGTTAGCACAGATGACCGTATTCTCAATCCCATGAAATCTTTATATGACGCATTTATTTACTTCCCTCTCTTCATGATGAAAAAGACGATGATGAGGGACGAGACTGTGAAGCTCACTCCAAGGTCTCAGTATATGGGTGTCACTTGGGCCTTTAAGTGAAACCTGCTCCTCAGTCACTCTGGGATCTCATAGTGCAGGGCACCAAGCCCTGTAAACTTCGGAAGTCTCTGTTTCCACATCTTTAAAATGGGACGGAAGGGGGAATGATCCCTTTTTTGTGAGGTCACCAGCGCAATGAGGATTAAATGAAGCAACATGGAAAATCCCCCAGATGGATGCAGGCCTGGAAATACTACTTTTCTTTTTCTTCCTTGCTTTCAATACCAGAGGGTAAAAGAGACTGGGCTGGGCTCTAACACTTCTTTTGTTCGCCCTTTAGTGCTAATTATCCTTCAGCTTCCCTTTCCTGCCACACCAGGCGTGGGGGGTGCAGGGAGCAGACAAACCATCAGACAAGTCAACCTCCTAAACTCTTATACTAACTTATCAAACAAGAGAAGATCATATAGGTATAAAAGGGAAGGATCTGATGTAGCCACGTCTTTCTCTCCTTCCACTTCTGATGACTAATTCAGAAGTTACTCATGACATCTCGCTGTGTCCTCTTTTCAAGAAATCACGAGATATACTTTATCTAAGTCTTGGTTCTGGCAAAAGCTGTTCTTCTGCTAAGCAATGAGCTTACCTTCATTTAAATGACACTGTGAATCTTATCACCATTACTGACCCTGTTTCCCAACACTGATGTTATTGATCTCGTTACTAATCCTGTTTCCCAACGCTGGTGCAGAGAAATAGATTTTTAAAACAGAGAGATCTGGAATTCAAGACAGCCCCTTTCTTAAGCCACTGAATTTTTTTGAAACAATTTATTGGGTTATAATTTACATATAATCCACCCATTCTAAGTGAATCATACAATTCAATTATTGTTAGTAAATTTACAGAAATGTACAGTCATTATCAGAATCCAATTTTAGAATATTTCCATCATTTCCCTTCCTGTTCCTATCCCCAATCCCAGGCAACCACTAATCTACTCTATGCCTTCAACAGATTTGCCTATTCTGGACATTTCATATAGATGGCATCATACAATGTGTTGCTTTTTGTGTCTGGTTTCTTCACTTAGTATGATGTTTCTGTAGTTCATCCATGTTGTAGCATGTATCACTATTTTGTTCCTTTTTATTGACAGTTAATATTCCATTGCATGGATATACCACGTTCTGGTTATCTATTCATCAGTTGATGAACATTTGGGTTGTTGCTACTTTTCGGCTATTATGAATAATGCTATAAATATTTACATGCACGTTTTTCTGTGGACACATTTTCAGTTCTCTTGGTTATATATCTAGCGTAGAATCACTGGGTCATGTATAGTAACTATGTTTAACCATTTGAGGAACTGTCAGACTATTTTCCACAGTGGCTACACTCACCCAGGCTGGAGTGCAGTGGCATGATCCTAGCTCACTATAGCCTCCAACTCCTGGGTTCAAGCGATCTTCCTGCCTCAGGCTCCTGAGTAGCTAAGACTACAGGTATGTGCCACCACACCTGGCTAATTTTTAAATTTTTTGTAGAGACAGGGTCTTGTCATGTTTCCCAGGCTGGTCCTGAACTCATGGGCTCAAGCAGTCCTCCTACCTCAGCCTCCCAAAGTGCTAGTGAACAGAAATTTTTCAAAAGAAGACATGCAAATGGCCAAGAAACAAATGAAAACATGCCCAGCATCGCTAGTCATCAAGGAAATGCAAATTAAAACCTCAATGAGATACCACCTTAACCCTCTCAGAACGGCTATTATTAAAAAGTCGACAAGCAGTAAATGGGGCGGATGTGAAAAGACCACAGGCAGTAGCCACTGTGACAGTCCAGACATTCTTATTTCTTCACATCCTCACCAACATGTGTAACTGTCCGACTTTTTAAATTATAGGCATCCTAGTGGCTGTGAAGTAGTATCTTGCTGTGGTTTTGATTTACATTTCCCCAGTGACGAATGATGTTGAGCATCTTTTCATGTGCTTATGAGCCATTCCTGTATCTTCTTGATGAAATGTCTATTCAAATCCTTTGCTCATTTTAACAGTGGGTTATTTGTCTTCTTATGATTGAACTGGAAGAGTTCTTCATGTATTTTGGATACATCATATATGTGATATATCAGATATGTGATATACAGTATTTTCTTTCATTCTGTAACTTTTACTGAGTGGTGCCTTTTGAAACACAAGTTTCTTATCTTAATGACATCCAATTTAGCAAGTTTTTTCTTTTATTGTTTGTGCGTTTAGTGCCTTAGCTAACAAATCTTTGCCTAACTCAAGGTCACAAAGATTTTAACTTTTACGTTTAAAATTATCATCAATTTTAAGTTAATTTCTGTGTATGATGTCGGGGAAAGGTCTAAATCCACCTTTCTGCAGGTAGGTAGATATCAGTTGTCCCAGCATGTGAATCATTGCATTTTGTCTGCTACCTTCCTCGATCCCTTCCTCTAGTGTGGCATTCCTGGAGAAGGGCAACGCTGTCCGCAACAGCGGCAGCCTCAGCCCCTCCTTCCCATCGCTTCGGTTCATGAGACACACAGGCTGTCTTGAATGCGCAACCCAATCCCGGTGTTCCAGAAGACAGCACTGGACTGGTTGGTCCACGCTGGGTCAGGTGACAACCTCTGGTCCAATCCTGTGTGCCCAGAGGTCAGGGTCACATGTACAACTATGGCTGCTAGGACCCAGCCCTAGGTGAGATGATGGTTCTCGGAGGAGGCTTGTTGTGAGCTGGACATATACCCCAGAAGGTGTCTACTCCTGGGTCATTATCTCGTATTCAGCATTCTGGAATTGCTATGAACTATTAATAGCTTGAGGTTTCCAGCTCATAGATTATGTCCCCAAAATTTGTTTTGTTTACCCTATGCAGTGTTCAAGAAAACAGATGAAAAACTGGATAATCGACAGCATTTAAAAACTAAAAAATTTCATGTAAAAATCCTGATTTGATGTTTCATTTTAAAAAATAGGCAGATCTGGGCCTGCAACAATTGGTGGCATCTGAGTGGCCACTGTCCTCTTCAGGCAGAGAATAGGCTCTCCAGTTTGCCCCAGTCCCCACCACTCCCCCTTTGCTCCACACACAATCCTATTCTTACTAGCTTTTCCTCTCTGACTCTGCAGACATTTGCATGTGCACCTCCAGCCACTGGGGCCACTGCCTGCTACAAGGTGACCTGCCTCGTGCATCTTCCCCAGAGGCTGACCGTTAACCAGCACTCCACAGAATCTAAGTCAGTTATGTTCCTGCAGCACCGGGCTCATAATGCGTTTTGCTATTTGCAGTCGGCTCTGTGCCCCACAGCCAGAGACACTGATAAGCCCGAGTGTTTCATGGAAATTATGCCCTGGCCAGGCTTAATGAGAATATGCAGTTCTCGGAGCACCATCACGCATGGCACCTTTTTCTTGGAATTAGTTCAGAGAAATTAATGTTCTGACTTACTTGACTAGAATAACCATTCATGCAAATGAGGAAGAGGGCAGAGCAGTTTGGACTGGAGCGTAGTGAGCGAGGCAATTTAGAATGTATCAAGAAAACAATCTCAAACTATCACTTTTTATGAAAGAAAACAAACATGCTAAGAATGTAGAAAACATTTTATTTCTTTATTGAAGAAATCTATTTTATTTTGTTTTTTGAAAAATGAATGCATATGAAGGAAAAAGGGATCAGGGAAAATAAAGAAAAGAAACAAAAAACAGAAAGCAAAATAAATATTTTTAAAAAATGAATGTGGTTATTTCTTATATTCCCTATTATGTAAATATCCTTAACTGATAATCATGTATCAGTTAAGATTCGGTTTGGCCATGTGTGACAGAAAACTCTAGTTAACAGTGGCTTCACTGAAATAGCCATGAGGTCCAGAGGTGGGCAGTCCTGTCTGGGTTGGCAGCCCCGTGGCCATCGGGGACCTCAACTTTGCCCATATCCCTCCTTTACCTTCCTCATCTTCCTCTTCCTCATGGCCCCAAGATGGCTGCTTAAACTCTACTCATCATATCCACCTTCCAGCCAGCTGGAAGAATGAAGGGTGAAAGAAAAGCACACACATTTTCTGTTTAGAGCTGCTTTCTGAAAGTTGCAAACTACACTTCCATTTACGTTCCATTGGAACTTAGTCACGTGGTCACACCCAGCTACAAAGGAGCCTAGGAAATGTCTTCCGTATTCCAGGCAGCCAGGTACTCAGCTAAAAAGCAGGGTTCTGTTCCTAAACATCAGAGGAGACTGTTTGCAGTTTCTGCCACAGTGAAAATCAAGGACAGGTCAAGGATGATTCCTCTGAGCCAGACTGGACCAGCTGTGGGTTGGTAGTCCCACTCACCAAGAAAGGAAGAAAACACAACAGCTACTAATTGAGCACCTCCTGTATGCCAGGCACTGTACTGGGTGCTTTGGGTGCTTTTTTTCCTGAAACCAACATCTATGAGTTTTTGCTTGGGTAAATAATTGCCCTTGAAAAAGTCACAGTATTTCCAATTTGGAATCAGATCCAGGCTGCCTCTTTTCGCATGCTTCCCATGGTGGGGAGCTTACTGTTTCTCAAGGTAACTCATTGCATTGTTAGATGACATCTATTTTTAGAGAGTTCTGCCTTACTTTGAGCTGAAAGCTGTACTCTTGGGCCAGCAATGGAGTGGGGTAGTTTAGGGTGCATATTCTTCAGTTAGATCTGTGGTCCTACTTCCCAGCCCAGGGGATACCTGGCAGTATCTGGAAACATTTTTAGTTATCATAACTGGGGTCGGGGGTGGCTGCCACCGGCATCCAGTTAGGAGAGGCTAGGGATGCCGCCAAACATCAATCAGCGCACAGGACAACCCCTTACAGCAGAGTTACGCAGCCCAGAATGTCCGTAGTACCCAGGTTAAGAAACCGACCGGGCACGGTGCCTCACGCCTGTAATCCTAGCACTCTGGAAAGCTGAGGAGGGAGGATCGCTTGAGGTCAGGAGTTCGAGACCAGCTTGAGCAAGAGTGAGATGCCGTCTCTACCAAATATAGAAAAATTAGCAGGGCATGGTGACGTGAGCCTGGAATCCCAGCTGCTCTGGAGGCTGAGGCAGGAGAATCGCTTTAGCCTAGGACTTTGAGGTTGCTGTGAGCTAGGCTGATGCCACAACATTCTAGCCCAGGTGACAGAGCAAGACTCTATCTCAAAAAAAAAAAAAAGAAGAAGAAAAAAGAAACCCTGAATTAGACCTAGATTTGAATCTTGACTTCAGCAGCCACTCCCTAGCTGTGTGAACTTGAGTAAGTTGCTTCGCCCCTCTGAGCTTGAGCTGACCTTTTACCCTTCTCTGCCTTGGGGTTTATCAGATCTCCCTCTTGGGTTTGTGGTGGGTATTTAGGAACCGACCACATAGCAGCAGCACCAGCCAGGGATGGCTCAGCTCCTTGCTGTCTCGGCTGCCCCTGCAGGCGTTCTGGGTGTGGATAGAAAATTGTGGCCAGTGTTTATTTGCTGGCACGTGGACCTGCTTGGGTGAGACCCTAATCGCTCTAGTAAAAGGCCCCTCCTTGCCTAATGGTTGTGGAATGGAGCCATTGCCTTAATTCAAAAATGATGTTTGCTCCTACACTCTTAGAGGAGAAGGGCTCATTTCTGCATTTTAGCAAGTCATCGCCACCTCGGGGTTTGCAGAGCTCTCCCTTTCCACTGTCTCAGCTGATCCTCTCCAGGCCCAGGGAGGGAGGTCTTCCCAGTCTCCCCGCCGTGCAGATGAGGAGTCTGGCACCCCGGGGTGTTTACTGAAGCTGCACACAGCCCGGTGCAGAGCTGGGGCGAGCACTCCGCTCCTCCCCTGAGCTCTCCCCAGGCTGCTTCTCTGAGGACGCTGTGCTGGGGAGGAGCTACAGGCAGCCAGCCGCCTTCCTGCTTGAAGTGCCCCTGTCCCAAGTCCCTTCTCTAACTTTTATCCTCTCTGCCCAGGGCACACCCTCTCTCTAGCGGCATTTTTGCAGGCTGTTGCTCTAACCCCAGAGAGGGCACCTCGGATCCAGCCAGGGTCTACTGTGAGGCGTGAGGGGAAATGACGATCAGTGGGTCCAAGTGTCTCCCACACCCTTTGCCCTTGCCAGGGTACCTGATCCGCCTGTGGAATTTATACAGGGGAAACCTTTCAGGGACCCGTTTTTCAAATGCCAGCCCCCGAGGGAGGGAAAAGCATCTTACTCTAGATATTTCACTGACTAGAAGCTGTTCAGGGATTGGCTGACCGGAGCTGGCTTTCTGGCGTGTGTCCCATGCGGCCGCACCGGGCCTTGTGCTCAGAAGGGCCCCGCGCTTGGGTGAGGGCTCTGTCGTCAGTGCTCTCTTGCAATTCTTAAGCATTTAAATTTTTTCATTTTGCACTGGGTCCAGCAAATTAGGTAGCTGGGCTGGGCTGGATACTGTGGCACAGGCCTGTATTCCCAGCTACTCGGGAGGCTGAGGCAGGAGGATCGCTTGAGCCCAGGAGTTTGAGGCTGTAGTGAGCTGTGAAAGTGATAGCAAGGACAGCACAGTCTGGGCAGCATAGAAAGACCCTGCGCCTAAAAAAAAATTAGCTAGCCTGTCCTGAGTGGGACATAAAGTCGATGATGATTTCTACTGGCCATAGGAGGAAAAAGTATTCATTTCCACGGGGCCCCTCTTGCTACCTTCCCGAGGGAGTGTGGCTGGCTTTTTCCAGGCTCAGTGCCTGGGTCACACCAGTCCTAAGGCTTCTCCTCCTTTCCCAGAACAGCTCCCCGTGTTCCTTTATGTAGCGTGGGTGCTGCCGTTGCTTTTCCCCGAATCTCTACTGGGTCTTGCAGCTTCTGAAGATAAAAGTGGATTTTCTTGCCCCCAGAACAGGTCACTGAGCTGAAAAGGAAACTTTCACCACTAAATATTTATTGAGTTAATAATTTCTAAACTGAAATACTTCACAGCACCCTGCCTCTCACACATTTCTTCATCTAACAAACATCTGTTGATCTTTTGCTTTTATCTTTACGCAAAATAACACATCCAAGCTACAAAGGAGAAAAGGTGATAAGAAATTGAGCATTCTTCATATTGGTGCAGAAGATAAACTTGTACATTAATTTCCCCCAACATTTCATTGTGAAAATTATCAATAAAATAGAAAAGTTGGAATCACTGTACCATATAGCCACCACCTAGATTGTACATCAACATTTTGCTTTTTATGCCTTATCATCTATTCATTTATCCATACCCCTAGCCAACTCTCCATCCACCTGAGTTTTTAATTCATTTCAAAGTAAACTGCGGACATTAGTAGATTTCACCCTTAAACACTTATGCTACCTGAATTTAGTTCAGTGATGTCAATTCAATCATAACTTTTCTTTTTTAAACAAAAAGGAAAGATATAGATTTTTAAATAAAAACAAATTATTTTCTGTCAAATATAATTGTTATATAAATAATATATACACAATTTTTAAAAATGATGTGTCTCCCCTTCTGCGTGCCAGGCAATGAGGAAAAGAGAGAAAAGAGATACCTCTGGGGGAGAGGGAGGTCAGAACTACCCTGAGAATGCCTACCCATGGGAGTGTTTTAGGGAACTACTTCCTGCTTCCTCCCAACCAAAACAATAAGAAATAAAAATCCCAGAGACGATACTTCTTAGTCTCTTCCTTCCTTCCGGAGGTGCCTGTGGACAATTCCACAGGGTGTGGACTTGGCTGGGGCTGCAGGTGAAGCTGCGAGGTACCGGGTGCTGCAGGTTTGGGGTTGTCCTCACGGAGGTGATGGCTGAGGTGCAGGGGGATGAGTGGATGAGGCGCCTGGGGCAGGTAGCATGGAGTGACAGGAGCACAGTGCAGGACTTTGGGTCACAAGGCGAGAAGTGATGCTGTGGAGGAAGGCAGAGGGGCATACTCAGAGAAGCCAGACTGGTCTTCGGAGCTGGAGGAGAACATGGAGTAACACCTCAGGGGAGGCTCTAAAGAGGAGACCTGGGAAAGTGTTCAGAGATCGTCTACTCCACCCTACACATTTGACACATGAGGAAACAGAGGGTGAGAGATCACTCAGAAATAAGTAGCAGAGCTGGGGCAAAATCAGTGCTGTCCAAATGGTGCTTTCCCATAAGGAAACTCGAAAGTTTCCTTCCCCCAGGATCAAATGTCTTGGGGGCTTGATTTTTAGCTTAAAAATTATGTGAATTTAGCTTTCTATTCAAGAACTCATCTGGCTTTATCTTTATGTAAAACATTTGTTTTTGCTAAATTATCTCGAGAACGTTACACTCTGTATTAGTGTTTCTCAGTCTTCTTTAAACTCATACCACTTTTTGATGAATAAAAAAATCTGACAACCCCTTCGAGAAATTTCAATACCTACTTCCACCTCCCACCCACTTGAGCGTCACCAAAAACAGAGGGTACAATGTGTTTTCAGTAGAGCATTACTAGCAAAGGTTTTGTTACATATTACTTGGCATAGTTTATGTAATGAAAAACTATTGTTTGTTTTTCAAATAGAAAAGTGAAATAATATATATGCTTTTTCAAATGACATAACCGCCCTCTCATTTGAGAATCACTCCTCTAAGAAGATGCTTATAGGGATACCATGCTTCATGCACCTCGGGTACACCCTTGTTACCTGCCCCCCCCATCAGTTAGGGATGCTTGTAGCTGCAAATAAAAACTCTCACAACAGTGAAATAAGGAAAAAAATCCATTTAATTATTTCCCATAGTAACAAGTCTGGAAGAAGATTCCAGGGCTGGTTCAGCAACTTAGTGATAACAGGGCTCTTCATTGGCATCTTCTTGGCATTCTCTGATGGCCCCAGATGACTGCCATGGCCTCAAACATCACTTCCTCTCTTCCTGTCAGAAAGAAGGAGCCAAGCGAGAAACAATGCTTTTCCTTGCTTTGCTCATTCATCAGAGAAGAAATTCATCAGAGCGGAAGAACTTTCCCAGAACCTGCTGTTAGACCTCCCCACCCAATCCCTTAGCCACAGAGGTGTCTCATGGCCATTGGCAGAGAGGGACCAGATTGAAATATTGACTAGACTAATCAGGGTGCGGCCTACCTTTCCAGAACACGTGCAGATTTTTTATTTACCTTGGTTTTTGCCCAGCGCCCTCAGAAGAATGTAAGCTCCATGAAGGCAGAGATTTTTGTCTATTCTGTTCACTGCTATATCTCCAACAATTAGAACAGTGCCAGGAATTCAATAAATAGTCACTGAATGAATGAATGAATGAGGAAGAAGAGGACATGGCAGTTGAGCAGGTAACCAGTGGTGGCTATCACCCCCAACAGCATAGAACCCCAGTTTGATAAACTTGATGCTGCTAAGCGGCTACTGATCACCAAATCTCTGACCTTAGTCCTTGTATCTTTTCTCCCAGGAAGTGAGCCGTATCTAGAGGCTGCTCCCGCGCCAATGACACTTCCCAATTCCTCCTGCATCTTAGAAGACAACATGTGTGCGGGGAACAAGACCGCTGTGGCCAGGCCCCAACTGATGCCCCTGGTGGTGGTCCTGAGCACCGTCTCCTTGGTCACGGTGGGCCTCAACCTGCTGGTGTTGTATGCTGTACGGATTGAGCGGAAGCTGCACACTGTGGGGAATCTGTACATCGTCAGCCTCTCGGTGGCAGACCTCATCGTGGGCGCTGTCGTCATGCCCATGAACATCCTCTACCTGCTCAGGTCCAGGTGGTCCCTGGGCCGGCCGCTCTGCCTCTTTTGGCTTTCCATGGACTACGTGGCCAGCACAGCATCCATTTTCAGCGTCTTCATCCTATGCATTGATCGCTACCGCTCTGTCCAGCAGCCCCTCAGGTACCTGAAGTATCGTACCAAGACCCGAGCATCAGCCACCATCTTGGGGGCCTGGTTTCTCTCCTTTCTGTGGGTTATTCCCATCCTAGGCTGGCATCGCTTCATGTCGAAGATTGCGGAGCGCCGGGAGGACAAGTGCGAGACAGACTTCTACGATGTCACCTGGTTCAAGGTCATGACTGCCATCATCAACTTCTACCTGCCCACCGTGCTCATGCTCTGGTTCTATGCCAAGATCTACAAGGCTGTCCAGCGGCACTGTCAGCACCGGGAGCTCATCGATGGATCCCTCCCCTCCTTCTCAGAAATTAAGCTGAGGCCAGAGAATCCCAAGGTGGTTGCCAAGAAACCAGGGAAGGAATCTCCCTGGGAGGTTCTGAAAAGGAAGCCGAAAGATGCTGGTGGTGGACCTGTCTTGAAGCCACCATCCCAAGACGCCAAAGAGATGAAATCTCCAGTTGCCTTCAGCCAGGAGGAGGATGGAGAAGTGGCCAAACTCCACTGCTTCCCACTTGACATCACGCAGATGCAGACTGTGGCAGAGGGGAGTGGCAAGGACTATATGGCTGTCACCCAGAGCCAGAGCCAGCTCAAGATGGACGAGCAGGGCCTGAACATGCATAGGGCCAGGGAGATATCAGAGGATCAGGTGTTAGCCGATAGCCAGTCCTTCTCCCGGACAGACTCAGACACCCCCCCAGAGCCAGCACCCAGCAAAGGCAAATCGAAAAGTGGTTCTAACGCAGGCCTGGATTACATCAAGTTCACTTGGAAGAGGCTCCGCTCACATTCGAGACAGTGTGTGTCTGGGTTGCACATAAACCGAGAACGGAAGGCTGCCAAACAATTGGGTTTTATCATGGCAGCCTTCATCCTTTGCTGGATTCCTTACTTCATCTTCTTCATGGTCATTGCCTTCTGTGAGGGCTGCTGCAATGAGCATGTGCACATGTTCACCATCTGGCTGGGCTATATCAACTCCACACTGAACCCCCTCATCTATCCCTTGTGCAATGAGAACTTCAAGAAGACGTTCAAGAAAATTCTGCACATTCGCTCCTAAGGGAGGCTCAAAGGGGGTGCAAAAAAGTGTTGCTTATGATGTCCAACAAGCAAACGGAAGATGAAGTCCAGTGTGTGGGCAGGCACCTGGGCTTTCTGGAGTCAAAACCACAGTCTTAGGGGCTGGGTAGTTTGCAAAGTTCTTTGGCACCACTGGAAGAACAGTAGATGGTGGTGGTCAGCAGAGAGATTGAACTTTGAATAAAAAGCAGAATCTCTGCAAGAGAATCAGACTTGGGTGGAGCTCTCCTTCCCCTCGGGAACTGTGGGAGCCTAAGACTCTCATTGTAATTCAAGCTTTCAGACTCGAATTAAGGCAACAGAAGGGACATGTGGGTAGACTTCCACTGGAGAATTAAACAGAACTCTGAAGCCTTCCTGGAATGGAGCTATGTGACTGTTTGGAGACCTTACACATGCAGATAGTTTCTGTCCCCTTCCAGGGGTCACCTTGAGAGGCATGACTGCTGTTCCACTGTGGCTGCCCCCTCTCAGAACGTCTCTCTTCTAAGCCTCTTTGACAGCTTTCTCCAGAACCAGTGTCTGAACCACCCTGGAAATTCTGCCTTATTATTTCTCACTCACGCATGTCTTAGAGTTGATAGAAAGTTACGCAGCTTGCACATTTTTAACCTCACATTTCCTTTGGCTATTTAAAATATGGTGGCAAAAGGTGTTCTCAAAAGAAAGAGAAAAGAAATATTTTTTAATGCTTGTGTTAAAAACTAAAAGAGGGCTGGGTGCGGTGGCTCACGCCTGTGATCCTAGCAGTTTGGGAGGACAAGGCAGGATGATCACTTGAGCCCAGGAGGCGGGGCTGCAGTGAGCCATGATCGTGCTGCTGTACTCCAGCCTGGGAGAGAGTGAGACCCTGTCTCAAAAAACAAAAACAACAAAAACAGGAAAGACAGAAAAACTAAAAGAAGGAATAGGGAGAAGAATGCCTTATTTTTTAAGGGCTGTACTAGCTTTATCCCATTTAAGCTCCACAACAGGAGGGTGCTGTTGCTTGCACCAGTTTGCAGAGGAGCACATTGAGGTGCAGCAAGGTGAAAGAGGTGCCCACGGTCACGTAGCTAGTTATGGGAGAAAGTCAGACAGAAAACCCTATGGAGTTCCAGCTCATTGCAGCACCTTTTCTCCAAATGTGCTAAAATGTACCCTGTTAAGTGTGCATATAAATGTGTGAGACACACACATATATAATATTCCCAAGAGTGGTGACAATTCTCAATATTACTATGTTGAATGGGGGAACAGCTGACATGGGATACCTCTGCATGGACAGAGGTAATGCTTTGAAGGGACAGTGTGTATTTTTATTTGTGAGTTTGGTTGTGTTTGTCAAAAAGTCATCACGTTCTTTTATGGTCACACCTGTTAAGTAAAAACCAGCCAAGGCACAGGAACATACAGTTTTACTTGAGTGTTTATATCGCAGTCTGGTTTTGATTGATATTTTAAAACTTGACACTAAACCATGATATGTGTAGCAAGCTGGAGTGCCTGTACACGCTGGTATTTTGTGTCTTGTGTTCTTTTTTGCATGATCTGCTAAAATGAGATCTTTTTACCTACCTAAAACATGATGTTTGAAACCATGCTGTTATGTGATTTATTTATTTCTACCTGTCTGAGTCTCTTGGATTGAGAAGATGTATTGAAATGGACTATCAAAATTTCATATAGGGTTTCTCTTTGGGTTCTGGTTACATTTGTAAATGTCTTTTTTAAGGGACTTACTTTTTATAAAAAGCATCATTCTCATTCTGCTTTGCATTCCCAAAAGTTCTTCTTGCTCAAAACTAGAACACTTTTATCCTGGTTTCAGAAGCTGCAGCGGGTCTGTTTCCAGGTCAGAAACCATTGTCCAGACCTCCTCGAGAGGCCTGTGAGAGAGTTGCTTCCCAGGGTCTCTCGGGACCAAAGAACACTTAAAAAGACCACTCCACGCAGACACGTGGCCATGTGCCCGTTCTTTATCCTGATGGACAATTGAGGCAACTAGTGGAGAGAAGCGATTCTGAGCTCTGACTCTGGGTCAGAGACCTGGATTTGAGTCTGATAAGCACATGAAGTGGCCAACAAATACAAATTGTCAGAGTCTAAGGAACAAGGTCCACGCATTATTGTGTACAGTGTCTGTGGTGCTTGCATAGTGTTTGGTACACAGAGGCCACTCATATGCATTTTTTAAATAAATACAAGTTTTATTGGAGAAAAATAGAACTACCATGTACACAGGGGAAAGAGCACAAAAATCCAACTGATACAGAAAAACAACTGAAAGTCACAACTGTCCAACGTAGTTTGTAATTACTTCTCAATTTCTTAAACAACTCCCCTCAACTTGTTTTTTAATAGCCTTGCTAGTTTTTCAGCTGAAACAACATCAAGTTTTCAAAAAATTAAGAGCCTCAGAAGGGGACCCACTTTTTAAAAACATACTGAGCATATACATATGCCAGGCTTTGCGCTTTGCCTCCGTCATCTATGTTGTTATCTACGTTGTAACCTTTACAACAACCTCAGGAGGGAGATTTCCTTGTTTTTACAAATAGGAAAAGTGAAGCACAGAGAGGTTAAGGAACTGCTCCAGATTCTGATTCTAGAATGTGCTTCCTTTCCACTGTATCAAGCTGCTCCTCCTCCTCCTGTCTGAATGATTGATATTAATTTTTGAATTTATAAAAGGCAATGGACTATGGTGCAGAGATGAGTCAGCCCCAGCCCATTAGGAAAGTATCAGTGGCAGATGGCTTGCACAAAATCCAGATGAAGCCAGGCTTCTGCCCTAAATACTAAAATAAATACCTCCTAGGAGAAGGCTCCAAACGACCTTGACTGTACGTAAGAACCTTGCAGACTCAGAAGCTCCTTCAGGAGTCTTCTCATGAGTTTCAGGCTGATTAGCTTCCAGTCAATTCTTCAAATGACCAATTTGCCAAATTTTCCAGTTTACTAATCCGTGGCTTCTTCGTAACTATTTACAAGCTTTACAACAATTTATATTGGATGAGGTTTTTAAGAACTGTCTCCTACAGTCGTTGTGAAGTTATAGTAACTGATTTCCTTCTTCTTCATAGCAGCATCTTGAGGAATGTTCAATAGGTCTTAGCCTCCAGCTCTCTGCTACTGCAGGGAGAGGCAGGAGTCGGGGGTTGGGGAGGGCACTGAAGACACAGAGAGGGGAGAAATAGAGGTGAAGAGATGGAGGGTGGCAAAGGGGAAGAACAGGGGGCAGAAATACGCGGAGAACAGGGAAAGAGAGAGGAGACAGAGTCCCAGAGAAGAGCGCTAAGGGGAAGAGGTGGGGGAGGGGGCAGTGACAGGGAGAGGGAGGGGAAGGATGTGCAGGAGACGAGGATGCTGAAGGGCAGAGATTGGGGGGGATTAAGGGGCAGAGAGATGGAGACATTGGGGGGGACAAAGGGAGAAACTGCGGCAAGGGGAGACAGAAGAGGAGCAGAGAATGGGGGACAGAGAATAAATTGAGTGGCATATATTAATATGTTCAAGAAAAATATCGACATTTAGGAACATATTCTTCATTAATGTATTCCTAAATTAAATACATTCAAAGGCAGAATAAACCATCCTTAGCTTTTGATAAATAGAAAATTCCTTAAAATGCTTCTCTGAAGACAAAATGGAAACCAGTCAACTACAGCATCACATAAATCTTTAAAAGCACGTGAAGCCATTCCATTCAATACAAATTGCTGTAAACTTTATACGTCGGTAATGTTAGCAAAGTATTCATTCAGAAAATCTATGAGTCTGCAAACTGGCCATTTGATGAATTGGTCACTTGGCTTGCAGAAAATCGTTGGTTTCTCTTTGGAAGAAGGGCACTGCGTGGACTTCCAGGAGATAAATTTATTAGTCTTAACTCAGGGTGAAAAAGATGCAGGGGCTCTTGTGGCTGTTAGACACTCTAAGTGCTGTAAAGAAACAATGCTGTTAAGATCTAATTTGCTGATATCTGTCATTCCACAATTTCTTGGGCTTTCTAAGCAAAAGTTGGCATGGCATGTGGCTCTCTTTGTTGGGAGCATGTACTCTCTTCAACTGAACTGCAAGGCAAGTGACGGAGGTGGATTGGCCTGAATCACTGTGGCCCTGATTCAGGGCACAGGGCCTCAGGCCTCGTTGCCCTGCTATGTCTGAGAACGTTCTCTGCCTTTCTATAGCTCCTGGCCCTGCATCTTTCATCATGCTTCATGGTCTTGGAGCCCCAGGGGTCTGCCTGCCCCCTCCAAGGCAGCAGATGGTTTTCTGCTGTGAGCTTCGCCCTAACTCCCTGCTAACAAGGAAGCCTCATTTGTGGCTGAGCAATCATCAGCTCTGGTCCCCACATCTATTTTGGATGCCCAAATCTCATCTGTTAATTTAACAAATATTTTTTAAGCACTTCTTTAGCCATTAGGAGACAAGGCCTGGCCCCAGACAGCCAGACATGATTTCGACCCTGTGGAGTTACTTCAGGTTTACAAGTGATGGAAACTAACTTTGTGAATGGTTACTAGGGAGTCTTTGTCTTCTTTGTGCTACTATAACAGAATGCCACAGCCTGGATAATTTATAATGAGCAAAAATGTATCGGCTCAGAGTTCTGGAGGCTGGAAAGTCTAATATCAAGGTGCTGGCATATGCATCACAACATGGCAGAAGGTATCACATGGAGGAAAAGCACAGACAGGGTGAGAGAGAGCAAGAGGGAGTGAACCCACCCGTGATACAGAACCCATTCCTGATAACATTAGCTCATTCATGAGGGTGGAGTCCCCATGACCTAAACACTTCTTAAAGATCCCACCTCCCAATGGCAATTAAATTTCAACATGGGTTTTGGATGGGGCAAACATTTAAAGTACAGTGTGGGGTGCTTTACGGAATCTACTGATTCTTTGAATTACCTTGCTTTGGGAAGGGCTTGAGCCAAGTCAGCCACAGGAACCTCAACAATAAGAATTTAAGGAAATTCCCTCTAGAATATTGTCATTGATCTATGTAAATATTTCTGTTTCTACTCTCTATCAACATTAGTTCATTTTTCTTTCTTTTTTCTTTTCTTTTTGGGTTTTTTTTTTTTTTTTTTTGAGACAGTCTTGTTCTGCTGCCCGGGCCAGAGTGCCATGGTGTCAGCCTAGCTCACAGCAACCTCTAACTCCTGGGCTCAGGTTATCCTCCTGCCTCAGCCTCCCTAGTAGCTGGGACTACAGGCATGTACCACCATGCCTGGCTAATTTTTTCTGTTTTTAGTAGAGACGGTCTCACTCTTGCTCAGGCTTGCCTCAAATACCTGAGCTCAAACAATCCTCCCACCCTGGCCTCCCAGAGTGCTAGGATTACAGGTGTGAGCCACCGCGCCTGGCCTATGAACATCAGTTCAAAGTCCAAAACTCACAGTAAAGAATCATCCTGTGTTCACTTTACTCCAATCAGCTCTGGAGGGGTTGGGAGGCTGGAGCGGCACAGGTGGTGCAAACATGGATACAGGATCAATGGTTCCCCTAGAAGCAGGAATCACTATGAACTGCGAAGAAACTCCAAGGGTGTTATTATAACATCTCAAAGTCCAGCAAGACAAGCAAGCTTATAAAGAACTAACTTCAACCCAGGCTCGTGTATGCTCAGAAAAGCCTAGAGGTGGATGGTATCAGGAATGGCTTCATATGGGAGGTGACACACCTACTATTTGTTTTTTAAGTGAAATTTATCACACTCGATACACATGAAAAAATGCATCCATTTTAAATGTGGAGTTTGATGAGTTCGACAAACGTGTACACCTGTGTCATCCCCGCCTCAACCAAGCTGCAGAACATTTCCATCAGTCCAGAAAGCTCCTCATGCCCCTTTGCAGACAATGGCCCCCCTTTGCCCCAGGCAACCAGTGATCTGACTCCTATCACTATAGATTAGTTTTGCTGGTTTTAGAATTTTATACCAGTAGAATCATTTAATACGTATCTTTTTTCCATCAACATTTTGTTTAAGATTCACCCACATTTCAACTGGGTTGTGAAGACTGAGAGAAGGTCACACAAGCAGAAGTGTGAGGGCGTTGCAGGGATGGAGATGTAAATAATAGAGTGTGCTTAGAAAACCAGAATCAGTTTAGTGTGACCCAAGCATGCAGACTGAGAGGGCAGTGGCAAGGGAGGAGCCTGATATAGTCGAAAGAACTGGCAATGCTGAATTTCATGGGAGCCCTGTGCTCTTAGAAAACAGTGATGGGTAAGAAATCCTTCTTAAACTTTTTGTGCTTCAGAAACTGTTTACTACAAAGAAACACCCATTCCCATGTAACGTAAGACTCGGGGATGCCTCTCTTGTCCACCTGTGGCAAGGCCCGTCCCATTCTTTGCCTCATAAACGATTAGCTGAGCCACTTGTCTCCATTGACCAATTGAAAAAAATGCTTGTTAATAAAACTTTGGTGGAGCTTCTTTCCTTTCCCCAGGCTGACCCATCCTCAGCCTGAGCCAGCATAACTACCCTCCTGAGAACAGGCTGGCCTCAAGATAAAACATTCTCTGATCTACTATCCAATCAAGCCACCCTTTCATCCCACTTCCCTGTATCCAGTTCTTCCTAGCCTTGCTTCCTCTTCCCTATGAATGAAAAAATAAAAAAAAATTTTTTTGCCTAACCCTTGAGACACCTGTGGATTTTTTTGTCAGACTAGTCTCCCTATCATCCCTTTTGTCAGACATAATCCCTCTTCTCCTCCCTCTCCTGCTTCTTGCAGTAATCCTTTCTAATAAAGTATCCTTCCTAAGTCTGGTTTTGTTTTCTTATTTGATGAAATCACACAAACTTCGATTATAATCCTAGTCCAAAAGCCCTTTAACTTTCAGCAAGCCACTTAACTTTTCCTAGTTTCTGTTCTTTCATATGTAAACTGGGGATGCCTTTCAGGATCTTTGTGAGGATTAGAGATGTGAAACCCTGAAAACATGGTAGATAATAAACAGTAGTCATGCTTGTGTTATTATGAATCTATAAAGCTACATCAGAATTGCTTTGTGAAAGGCCTTACAGGACAGATAGAGAATTTTATCATGGTCACTGCTGTATCTTCGACTCCCGTCCAGTGTGCTTCGCGCATAGTATATGCTCAACAAATAATTTAGAAGAAATAACTTTATCGCCATTGACAGAGGGGAGCTATGAGAAAAATGGCCGGTTTCGAAAGGGCAGGTTGGTCGTTGTCGACTTTCACTGGCCCCTTCCTATTACAGTTCTCACCTTGTGTCTCTCCACACCTGTCTCCCCGATGGTTCCTGCAGTGCCGTGGATGCCGCCTCTCGTGGAAGATGGCAATGAAAATCCCTGCCATCCTCTGAAATCAAGTGAGAGAACGTGCAGTACTGCTTGAAAAGCCTGTTTAAAATGCCCCACCTCCTGATGCCCCGCCTTCCCCACGTCTCAAGTTCCTCCCACTTAGCCCGGTGCTAGGGGCGCATTTCCCTGGGCTAGCCCCGGCTCTAATGCGCATGCGTGCCGCTCAGCCCTGGGGGGCGGGGCCGGGGCAGCGTTGCGTCATCGGGGCGCGCACTGCAGACGGCGCTTTGGTTGCCGGAAGTTTAGAAACGGTAAGTGAGGGGCGGCAAGAGATCCGCGGCTGACGAGGGTGTAGTGGGTCTTGCGGGGTGGGTTTTGGAGGTCTGGAGACAAGGGACAAGCTCTGCGGCGAGGGCGAGGGTCACAGCAGGTCTCAGGATCCTCCTCGGCCTGCCTCTGGGCGGTCCTCCCACCTCCAGGGAGTCATCGACTCCGGCTCTCGCCCTTCTCCGGCCGCGTCCCCTCAGACTGGTTCAGTCCGGGGTCTTCTGACTAGGAAGCTCGTGCTAATTTCCTAAGTCAGCCCCACCTGCCCTGATAGTGGGGAGTGCTCAGAACCTCCAGTGTTGGAACACGGGAGGTAGGACGTCTGGGTTCTCGTTCCGGCTTTGCCCGGATTTGCTGTGTGGCTCTGGCACGTTCCTCCCTGTTCTGAGTTGGTGTTCGTTCCCTCCTCTGTAAAATGGGAATGATATTCTGTCACTTGTTAAGAACGGTGGTTAAAGTAAGTTTACTCTACTGAAAGGGCTTTCTGAGTTAAGGCCCTTGATTCCTTGGTTTGGGCGAAGGGTTACAAACTAATGCACAGTAAGATTCAATCAGGTAAGGTAAATGTGCATGTAAGAAAATTTCTTTGTCAGGAAGAGTCAAACTTTTGTTTTTACCGAATTGACTTTTATAAGCACACTACTAACATATGATATTGGAGAAGTGAAACCAAAACTCCAGTATATGTGTGCGTGTGTGCACACGCACGCAGTCTCCTGAGTTTTAAACACTGGTGACCAATACAATTTTTAAAAAATTGGCAAATAATTCCGTTTTTTAAAACACTGGCAACTAATTCAATTTCTTTTAAAGCCTGTTCAGCCGTAACCAGGCATATCTGTGGCTGCCACTTTGAGTCCACTGCATTCCAGGCCCCTTTTCCCATTGACTATTTGGAGTTTTTCTATGACACTTCTGCCCACGGGCCAAATTTCTTCAGTGACACAAAGCTCATTGTTCTCCTTTAGACTCTTGGGATGACCCTGCCATTTAATTGCACTGTACATTTTTGAAAGCTAGTAGTTTGTCTTCCTCTTCCCGCCTTTCCTTCTCTAGGCCAAGCATATTTATTTACTCCTAGTAAGCTCCACAACGACGGAGAATTTTGTTTTATTTGTTATATTTCCAACATTTAGAACAATACCTAGCATATATGCTCAATAAATATTTGTTGGATGAGTGAATAAAACAAACGTTTGCCTGTTATGTACCAGGCATTATTGTAGGCACTAGTGACGTAACAGTAAAATAAGACCAAAAAGAATCATTATGCCTATTTTTTGATGGATAAATATGAGACCTTTAAGGCTTAGTGTGTGTTTCAGATCCTGATAGGTGCTACAAAAAGAAACAGCGTCATAGGATGGAGAGTAACTGGAGGAAAGCATAAAAGCTCACTGGACAGGGATGACTTCTCTGAAGAGGTGGAGTTCCAGCTAACAGCTGAAGGAAGAAAAAGCCTGTCTTGTGAAGGTGCATCTTGCCAAACTGTTCCACCATCCACCAGCTCTGCTCCAGTCTTGTTAAACTGCTTGCAGGTGTGTCTCACCTGGAGGCCTGTGCTCCTTCTACTGTCTAGAACATCTCTCCTTCCCCTTTCGTTTTTCTTGGCCAACTCCTCCCTGCCCTCATGTGACATGATTTTGAAACCCTTTAAGGAACTGAGTACCAAACTCTCCGTTATTCGACCTCAGGACCCCTTTTCTGTTCCCAGTCAGCTTCTCATCATAGAGAATAAACGTAATGTGTGTCTGGCACTGCACTACAAGCCGGGAGTACAAAAGTAAGATACGCATCCCTGTCCTCAAGGAGTTTACTTTTTTTTTTTTTGGAGAGAGGGGTCACTCCTGTTTTGCCCGAGCTAGAGAGTGCAGTGGCGTCATCATAGCTCACTGCAACCTCAAACTCCTAGGTTCATGTGGTCCCCCTGCCTCAGCCTCCTGAGCATCTGGGACTATAGACGTGTGCCACCATGCCCAGCTAGATTTTCTTTTTTCTTTCCTTTTTTTGTAGAGAAGGGGTCTCACTGTTGCCCAGGCTAATGTCAAACTCCTGGGCTCAAGCGATTCTCCCACTTCAGCTTTACTTTTTTTTTTTTTTTGTCAAGGAGACAGACAACAATATGGTATGAAACTATTGCAAAGATTTGGTAGAGAGGTTCTCATAAGTAAGGCTGATGCATCAGAGAAGGCATCTATGAGGAGGCACAGCTTTATCCAGCACCTCAGTGATAAGCAGGATTAGCCAGGGAAGAGGGGTGGGAGGTGGGATGAGCAAAGATCTGTGGGTGAGAACGCGTGGTGCCCACAGTTCACTAGACTTGCAGTGTAGAGTTGTGGGATGTGAGGTGACTGGATGGGTAAGCAGGAGCCACATCCCAAAGGGCCTTGTGGGCAATAACATGCTAAGAGCACATGTACTTTGGGACCTAGGATACTTGTATACCAATAATAGCTTTACCACTAAACTGGTTTTGTGACCTTGGGCAAGTCACTTCCTTTATAAGCTTCAGTTTCGTCATCTATAAAAAGGGGAAATAGAAATTGAATGATGTGCTGTGTTACTCACTTGACACTGGTAGATGAAAAACACTTAATAAACAGTAACAATTAATAATGCCAGACTGGGCAGTTTGGACTGTAAAACATGGAGGTGGAGAGCAGGGCACTGAAGAATTTTAAACAGGGGTGTGACATGCTCTTATTTGTTTGAACTTACCTGGGCAGCAGTGTGTGATTACAATGGACAAGAGCAGCAGGGTCAGGGCACTGGTTTTTTTTTTTGTTTTCTTTTGAGACAAGGTCTCACTCTCTCACCCAGGCTAGAGTGCAGTGGCATCATCATAGCTCATTGCAACCTCAAACTCCAGGGCTCAAGTGATCCTCCTGCTGCAGCCTCCTGAGTAGCTGGGACTACAGGTGTGTACCACCACGCCTGGGTAATTTTTCTATTTTTTGTAGAGATTGGGTCCTGCTCTTGCTCAGGCTGGTGTTGAGCTCCGGACCTCAAGCAATCCTCCCTCCTTAGCCTCCCACATTGCTAGGATTACAGACATGAGCCACTCTGCCTGACATGGGCACTGTTGCAGTGATCCAGGTGACAGGATAAAGGCAGTGGCTGTGGACTTGGATGATATGGAGAGAGGAAGGAGACAAGAACAGGATATTGCGGTGGGGGGGTTGGAGCGAGGAATGAATCCACTGTGTGGGAATAAGCAATAACAAAGTTCCTTGGCTAGTGGTCTCTGATTGGTTATCCCTGACCTCCTCCGAGATTTTATTTGGAAGTCAGTTGGCCTGTGCCCTCCACTTTTGCCAATGGAAACGAAGTTTGCTAATGCCTTCCTCCTCTCTTTCTATCTCCTAATCTACCTACCTTTCTCCAGGCCTGCTTGTGTGATTAAGGGAGACTAAATACTGCAGGTGCTGCTTTGTTAATTGTAGCCTATATGCATTTCCATGGTTTTGGCATGCTGGGTAACAACCTATTCACTCCATCTCAGACCAGCTCCAGAATGATCACCTTTGGGATTTCCTCACACCTTCTTTCTCCCAGTTACCGTCTTTTGAACTTGTCCTGTTTATCAGTTTGAGTGTGTGGCGTGGAAAGGAGGTCCTGGAAGAGTTATCTATGTAGGGCAGCATTACACTTTCCTTGCAGTAAGCTAGGGCTCTGCCAGCTGTGTTGTAACACATTTGCTTTGACACTATCACACTGTCGAGCCACCAACAGGCCCGCCTGCCCCTCAGTGCTGCCCAGCGCTCCCCACGTGTCCTCAGGCAGCACTCTTGCCCATTTCCCTGTATGTCTTCCCTGTTTCATTCCTCTCCTCAACCTCCCACCTTGCTTTTTGCTTCACTAAGTTGCAGCCATCAGTTAAGGCACCTCAACTTCCTCTTCTCTCCTTTACAAACTGATCTCCAGCTCACCCTGTCCCTTTGCCTTTTATACTAATTCTGCAAGAGAAATGGTGTTTATTTTAAGGCTGATTCCTCTACTTGTTTGAGATCCGATCTTCTCCTTTGCCTCAAGGACCTGTTTCCATCATCTGTTCATTTTCTTTCCTGTTTTACCAACTCCTCCCATTTAAATGTCTTCAGTTTACTCTGTGGAATAAAACAAAATAATCTCCCCATCCACCTGTGCTGCACCCCATCACACCTCCTCTTCCCAGCCACATTTCCTGGAAGAACTGTCTGGAGTTGCCACCTCTACTTCCTTCAGTCCTTCTTTGCTGAAATCCTGCTCCCGTCCTTCAGCTCCATTAGAACCGCTCTCCCCAAAGTCATCAATGTTGCCAGGACTCCTGAACACTTTTCCTTCCTTACCCATTGACTTCTTGGCACATCTGGCATTGCTGACCTTGCCCTTCACTTAGGGAAACCAGTCCTGCTTTGTGCTATCTCTGGCCATTTCCCCCTCAATTTCTATTGTGGGCTCCTTTCTTCTTTTGGTCCCTTAGATGCCAATTTTCCCCAAGGCTCTGCCCTCTACTCTGTGTTCTTCTCACCCACAGCTTCAACAGTTGTTTATATGTTCGTAATCCCTGCTCTGTATCTGGAACCTGAATCTCTCCTGAGTGCTACCCTCAGATTCCTCATCTTCCCTCCAAACCTGCCACTCTTTCTCCATTCTTTTAATCTTGCCCATTCCCCTCCTTTCATTTAGTCACCCAAAACAGAACACTGGGAGTCAGACTTTTCTCTCATACCATCCCTCCTCCTCTCCCTCCCAGCCTAGGCAGTCGTCAGAATTCTGTAGATTCAACTTCTTCGGTATCTCCTGGCATATATTCTCCATTTTCTCCTGTGCTGCCTTAGTTCAGCCCTTCCTCACTTCCTGCTTGTATTCCTGCATAGCCTCCCAGCTGGTTGCTGTGCCTGCAGTCTGGCCCTCATGGGTGTTGGAGCACCCTTTCTAAAATATGAATCTATGCTAAAATATAAGTCCATAGCTTGTCACATAAGGTTCTTCATGATTTGGCTTTTGCTTACTTTTATGGTGTGGTTTCCAGCTACTCTGCCACATGTACTTTTCCTTCCTGCCGTACGAAACTCATTTGTACTTTCTCAGACGTACATACTGTGCTGTTTCATTCGTTCATAGGTTAAGTCACCAAAAAGTATTTATTTTTTGGCCACCTATGAGGTGCTAGGACTGAGTCAGATGTTAGAAAAACAATGATAAAGGGGGGAAATGAAAAATTGACCCAGTCCCTTTCTCTTAGAATTTTTATTCTGCTAGAGAAGAATGACATTCAAAAATATTTATAAAATAACTGCATATGTACTATGAAGGTGCAGTACATGGTGCTCTTCAAGGGTTTAATACAAGAGAATTATTTAATCAGGAGGCGGGGAAGGCAGGAAAGGCTTCCTCAGAAGTGGTAGCTGAGTTAGATTTGAAGGGAGAAAAGAAATTAGGTGGTAGACATATGGTGGTTGACAGAGGCCGTGGGTGTTTCTGGAATTGAAGATGTGGAGCTGAGACAGCTTCCTCCTTTTGCCTGGAATGTCCCCACTCCCCACCGGTAGCCTTCTTCATCCAGGGGTACTTGCTTGGGGCAGGTGCTGCCATTTGCCCCCCTCTGCCAGCCATCATGGGGGTATTTGGAAGTGTGGTACTTTGTTTTGTGACATTGACCGGAGGGCAATACTGCATTTATTGAGAGGGAACCAGGAATGCTAAACATTCTGCAATGTGCTTGGGTAGCTCTAAACAAAAAAAGAATTGTCCCACCCAACATGGCAGTGGGACCCCTATTGAGAAGCCTCTGCCAGTTCTTAGAACCTTGGCTCTAGGGTTTCTATTGGAAATGTCATCTCATGGGTCTAATTTAGATGTTTCTTGTCCCTCCTCCTCTAACACCCTGGACAAACACTCACTATACTATACTATACTTGTTTTAACTCCAAATTGCTATACTGTCATTCCTTGTCTGTCTTACCTTCAAAACCATTAGCTCTTTAAAGGTAGAGACCATATGTTTTTTGCCACTGAACCCTGAAATATAGCACAGGGACTATTATAATAAGTAAATGAAACCCCAATGTCTTTGACTCATGTTTTGACGATGTTAGCTCTGCTTTTTGAATGCCTTCTATGGGCCAGATACATGCATTTTCTAATTGAATCTTCTCAGAAATTCTACACGGTAGGTAATATCCCTCATCTAATAGATGAGGAAACAGACTCGGACAAGTTAAATGACTTGTCCAAAGTTATGTGGCTAGAAAGTAGCAGAGGTGGGATTTGAACTCAGGTCTCTCTGACTCATGAACCTATACCCTTGCCAGTCTAGCAGACTGCCTTCAGTGTATTAGACTGCGTTGTTGTCCAATTGTTTTCTTTTTTTTTTTGAGACTGTCTCACTTTGTTCCCTGAGCTAGAGTGCCGTGGCATCAGCCTAGCTCACAGCAATCTCAAACTCCTGGACTCGAGCAATCCTCCTGCCTCAGCCTCCCGAGTAGCTGGAACTACAGGCATGTGCCACCATGCCTGGCTAATTTTTTATATATATATTTTTAGTTGTCCAGCTAATTTCTTTCTATTTTTTTAGTAGAGATGGGGTCTTGCTCTTGCTCAGGCTGGTCTCAAACTCCTGAGCTCAAATGATCTTCCTGTCTTGGCCTCCCAGAGTGCTAGGATTACAGGCGTGAGCCACCACGCCCAGCCCCATTTGTTTTCTTAAACTTAGACTTAAGGCCTTATGTTTACCTCTATGAAATTTTTAATCTTGTTAAAATAGGCCTGCCATTCCAAGTGGTCAGAATCTTTTTTAATTCAGAATTTTAGTCATTTGTTGTATTACTTGTTTCTTCCTGCTTCATTATTTATATAGGATTGATAAGCAAACCTTCTATATGGTTATGCAAGTTACTGGTAAAAACATGGTTACAATAACTTTATTGAATATATTATGTGTGTGTTCCCCCTGCTGTTAGCACATGTGAAATACTCAGTAAATGCTAATGAATATGTACTCATGTGGATAAATAAAATAAAAATAAAATAAACTGGACAGGCCCAGAGGCCGAGCTAAGTGCTAATAAGTACCTTTCTAACATTAGTTCTTTCCATAACCAAGATCTTTTGAATACGATTATTTTACCAGTTCTTGATCCCTCTGATTATGTCAGTATCTAATTCCTATATCTTCATCTCGTCTACCAGGATTTCTGGAGCAGCCTTGTGAGAAACATTTCTGAGGTCCATATATCCTGTGTCTATGATTCTTCTGTGATCAAAGTAGAAATGTAGTTACTATGCATGATTTTTTCTTAGAGAAATCTTATTGGCCTCTTGTGATTACTCAGGGCTTCGTTTATATCATAGGCATCATGGGTATTTTTTATAATGAATGGCCGAAAAGGATAAAATGTCTTTTGCTAACCTAATCAGTATATTACAACACTTCTCTAACTAAAGGAAGTCAAATGTCTTGAGGAAGGGGATGCCATTTTCTTATTGTACAGAGGTATAATGTGGACTGGAGTGGTCTACATGGTGCCTTTCTTGGGAACAAAGTCTCTGTTCAGTGCTCTGTAGAATCCACCTTTATTCTTATATTTGAAAATCAAATATTTAAAAATACTGAGATCAGGTGTTTGCTTGGCTCAATCGTTCAGTATCTCTCCAGTTTCTTAGGAGTCTTTAAAGATCACCAGAAATGAAAACCACAGAGAATCTATTATTCAGACTCAAGCTTTCATAAGTCAGTTAGCTTTTAGGGAACCATAACAGATTTTAGTTCTTGGTTGACATAACAGCTCCATAGTGATTCAGGTGAATCCAAATGTCTGTCCCTCATGTATAGAATGGACTGAGGTGACACTGCTGATTGGTGGAGGTAACAAAAGGAGTCAGAGTAGGCACACTGCCCTCCATCTTCCTGGCGTTATTGCTTCCTCCCTGCTTTCCTACATTTTCTCAGCTGTCACTATCCCTCCCTTGTAGGCTTGTCATACCCCATAATGCTGATATCCAGTGCATCCATTATGAAAAACTGAGGCTAAAGGAGACCAGATTGTATGCGAAGGTTAAGGATGTTATAGCAGAAGGAAAACAAAAGACAAACAGCTCCTGGAAGTAATGAATGAGAATGACGGTTACAGTTTGAAGACTATGGCCGTGATTGCTTGTTCCCCTACTGAAGAGCAAAGAATGTCAATTCTGTCGGGGTAGAGGTGGCTCAGATGGAGGTAAGGGAGACGACTCGCCTATCATAGCAGTTCTTAACTGCTAGTATGATCAGCTGTCCTCACAGAAGTCGTATGATAGCAGACTCACAAAAACCCATTTTGTGTGACTTGGTATCTCGTGTAGACCTTAGGTTGGCTCAGAGGCATCTTGACTCTAATGGAATTTTTAAAGGGAAGTGAGGTTCCTGTACCCAGCTGGTTCCCCTGTAGGAGTTCTGATTTTCATCTTCTGGTAAAGCCTACTCTTTCTTCTAAGTTTAGAACTTTTTTCTTCATTTGGAAGAGAAGTCTTTTAAACTTCTCTCTTTAGCAGCCTGGCAAATTGTTTCCGAAACCCATGAGGTTGCAGAGGCATCATCCTATAAAATGTGCATTGGCTCCATATGCACATTTTATGGTAGCCTCCTCGCCACTCCCTGCGATCTCCACCTCCTTTTTACACATCAGCAGCTAAGAACATATTCTTTTTGTCAGTGGGACTTGGTCATGTGGTTTGGTGCTTATTTTAATGATTGCCAGAGCTCACAGCCCCACAGCTGGGAAAATGAGAATAGAAGCCTGCTCTGTGTGCTCCGTTTTGGCCCAGAGAAGGTACTTCAGGGCCAGACTGCGGTTGTTCTGGCACTTCTGCTAAGTGAACAGCCCCACGTGGGCTCAGAGAAATTGGACACAAAGTGCTCCAACCCCTTCGAACTTGTTCCTTTGGCCTTCTGCTTCATGACCTATAACAGGAGACTTACGGTTTGCTTTTAATTAAGCTCTGCTGTGATTGCAGTGCTCCTTTGAGGGAGGTGGAACTTAAATGAGGCATGTTTTAGGCAGAGAAAGTTTTCATAATGGGCACAGGGATCCACATGTGTCAGCCGCTGTTGGCTAATGTGGAGAAGTGACAAGAAAAACTACCAGCAGCTACCATTTATTGACTACTTACTGTATGCCAAACACCGCAGCAAGTACATAACACAGATTCTCATTTAGCCCTCCCAACAACGTTCTGGAGTAGGTATAAAACTGTCCTTATCTTACACATGAGGAAATCATGCAGGGGGATGAGGTAACCTGCCCAAGGCTCTTCAGCTAGTGGAAGGTGGGGCCAGAATCCATAATCTAGTTTATCTGACTGAAGACCAGGTTGCTAACTGTGCAATACATTTCCTCTGATTTTAGCATCCTTTCTCTGAGCCATTAAAAACTCCTCTGCTCTCCTAAAGCAAACAAACAAAAACCCAAAGCATGGAAATATTATAGCGAGAGAATTTTTAGTATTGTCAGGCTAGTCTGTTTATATGCTCTCCTTCTATGGGTCTAGTTTTCCTAAAGATGTGTCCTTTTGATTTTTGGGTTTTTTCCCTCTGTTGTTTATTTTCTACAATTTCACTTCTTTATTTCTAAAAATCTTACACTGGTTTGATATTTGCTGTGTCCAATCCTATTAGACCCCTGTGGAGGGAGAATGGCTGGACCGTGTCACTCCAGGAAGCACTTCTACTTCAATTAATTCTGTAAGCAGCCAAGCCAAAATACTTCCATCTGCAGCATCTTTAATAACAAAATGCCAGAAAACTTTGTGGAAATATCTCATTTAGGCTCCTCATTTAGAGCAATGAATTTCTTTTCACCAAAGCAAGATTTAAATAGGTCATCTGTTAACTGTTGAATGAATACATGAAAGTTCTCTTTGTAAGATTGGTGTAGTTTGAACATAGGGGATTTTGTTCTGCTTTTTTTTTTTTTTTGGTGCTTTTTTTTTATTTGTTCTGCTTTTTAATTCACGTATAACATACATAAAGTGCACTGATCATAAATATATAGCTTACGGCTTTTTACATAGGTATCTGCCTTGTAACCACCACTCAACTCAAGACACAGGATATTTCCAGCCTCCCAGAAGGGTTCCTCATGCCCCTTCTCAGTCAGCCCGACCAAGCCTATAATTACTGTTTTGACTCTGTCATGTTGATTGGTTTTGCCTGTTGAACATATAAAGCTGTGTGTGTCTGCGTGCTAAAGTTGTTCTTATTTTTTTATTTTGGAACAATTTCAAACTTACAGAAATGTTACAAGAATAAGGCAAAGACTTTCCATTTACCCTTCTCCCAGAGTCTCTCTCAGAGACTCTCCTTTATAGCAGAGCATCATCCCAGGATCACCCGTTGCCCCCAATTGTCTTGTCTTTGTAGTCTCTTTAAATCTGGAACAACTCCTTAGTCTTCCCTTGACTTTTGAGACCTGACACTTGTGAAGATTATAAACCAGTCCCAGTTATTTTGTAGAATGTTTTTCAGTTTGGGTTTATCTGATGCTCCTTCCCCATAAGACCCAGGTTATGTATTTTCAACCAAATGCCACAGATGCTGTGGTTTTTGCATTGCATTCTTTCAGATAGCATGCAGTGTCTGTCCCATTGCTGCTGGTGCTAACTTTAATCCTTTCATTAGGATGGTGTCTTCATGAACACGTTTTGTCACCGTAGAATCACTTGTTTCTTCCTTTGTAGTTGATAAATTTTTTGTGGAGAGATTCTTTGAGACTGTGAAGGAAGGCTCTTACATAGCCACAGGAAAACTTTCAGGAAAAAAAGACTTATTCTTTGGTACTTTTGTTATGTGGTTGAGTAAGGTTTTATTTACACTGATTTGTGCATGCATATTTCCTATTCCCTAAGATCTTAGTCCTAAAAAAAAAATAATAATAGGTTTAGAGATCTCCGAAGTCATATGGCATATTTCCATATATTCTTCATGATTTCTTACTCCAGTCTCCATATTCCATGGTAATAAGCTAATGGGGTTTGTCCTCACAGTCATAGAAGCTTGGGTTATTTCTTTCTCTTGTTTCTCTTGGGAAAGATACCCATAAAGGATTTTTAGAATTCATCTTGGTAATGTTTGAGAGCCACTTTGCAAGGGACTAGGCATCTTGAAAGGAATATGAGCCAGGATCTGTATTTGTGGAATTTACAATCAAGTGGGTAGAGGCAGACAGGTAAGCTAAGAGTTGAAAAACAGTGCCAGATGTTGAGGTGGCTTAGAGCCAGAGGTGATTAATTGTAGGTGACAGGAGTTTGAGGGGAGCGAAGACAGTGGGAGGAAGCTCTGGGAAGGCTTTCCAGGGCAGGTAACCAGCCTCAAAGCTACATTTCCAAAATGCCAGGCAGTCACAGCGCAGGGTGCGGGAGAAGGGGAAGTGCTTTTCAGACAAGGAGACTATAGGTTCGGGCTGCAGGGAAGGAGAGCAGATGTTAGAGGAGCACCAAGCAGCTTGATGTTTCTTGAGCATCACATCAGAGGTGAGGGGTGGCAGGACCATCGGGTGGGACTACAGAAGTTGGAAGGCAGCATCAGGGGTCCAGGACAAAGTATGAAGGACACTATCAGAGGTGTGGTAATATGCCTGGCGGGGATGTAGCATGCTGCTGATGCAGTCTTTCCAGCATGTTAGGAACCTCAATAAATATCAAATGAGCTTCGTCTTGTCTTGGCTTAGTGATGCTGAGTGATGTGGGAGTGCTCTGTGTAGACTGTTCACCAGTTCATAAAGGAGTATTTGCAGCATTACAAAGCATGTATCGTAGACAAACAGATGTGCGGCCCTAGAATCTGGCCTTGCGATCTGCTTGGCCGTCAGCAGCCCTTGCCGATCTCTACTGCTCTTTAAAAAGATTATGCCAAAAATATCAGTCTCCCTAAAAACAAAATACATTATTAGTACCTTCAAAGAATCAAAAGATAACAGGTTTGGAAGATCATCTAGTCCAAGGGTTGGCAAACTACAGCCTTTGGGTCAGATTCTACCTGAGACCTTTATTTGTGTAGTCCGTGAACTAAGAATTGTTTTTGCATTTTTCAAGGGTTATAAAGAAGAATATATGACAGGAACTGTCTGTGGCTGACAATGCCTAAAATATTTACTATCTGGCCCTTTTCAAGAAAAGCTTGCCAATTGCTGGTCTCATCTGACTGCCTGATACAGTAATCCTTTGTGCATTATTACTTGGCAAATAATCATATAATAATATATTCTTGAACACTTTCACTAATAGAAAATTCATTATCTCTCTGATCAATCTCATTTCCTACTTGGATAATTCAAGCCATTAATAATTTTTAAACTCTGCTGAAATTTATCTTACTATAGCATCCATTTCTTTGGCCCTTTCTGGGAGAAGAGATCTATTATTTAATTTCAGCCTTTACTGAACCCCTAATGTGTTCTAGGCACTGTGCTAAGTGCCGAAGAAAGATGAATAAGACATGGTTCTTGTATCGGGTATCTCCAAGATGTTATTTCTTGGAACTAAAGCAGTTGAGGTGCTAGTCTTATGTCTCTTTTATTCTCTGTCTTGCCATTGGGTTAGGACTTTTTTCTTTAATTACTTATTTCTGTATTGTTATTCCATATACACAACACAAACTTTAAAAGGCAAAAAGGTCATGCAATGAAAATAAGTCTCTCCACACCCTTGTCTCCTAACCACCTAGCTGCTTTCTTGGGAGACAACCACTATCACACAATTCTTGTGGGTATTTGACTTTAAAGAATAGCACTAACCAAAGGTTTAGGTCCATTTGGACAGAAACTTTTGATAGGTATTTACAAAATGACGTTATCTGAGCTCCCACATGTTAGTTGCTGAGTGTGACTCAGTTTTATCTTTATAAAAGTCTTAAATTTGCACCAAGTTTGGGCGGTAGGCACAGCCCCAGGGGGTTTGTATTGCTTAACCACCCACTCTGCTATTTCATTTTAATCTTGACTGAACATTTTGGCTACTGTGGGCTTTCTTATGCTGCTGGGGTTCTTGTTCACTGCAGTGCTGAATCCTCAAAGAAAGCCTTTCCTCCCTAATTGGAAGTGACTTGGAAGTGACTCAATCCTATTTGTGTAGCTCCTGGGTTTCACATCCTGAATGTGATAGAAATAGTTTGAAGTAAAATTGAACCGCACTTACATTGATGCCCTTGTCAGTTTCTTTCCGTGAATGTGTCTGAATGTAATGCTGAAATGTGATAGAAATAATCTTTTCGCGTTCTAAAGTAAGCAGAGGCCCAACTCTTACCTGCACTGCCCAGGGTTATACTGGTAAGACTTACTCTTCGTGAAGTGGGTAATATTTGGATCTAGATTAGTTACACATAAATAACTCTGTACCTAGGACTCTCTTCCCCCGAATTCCCCTCTGACCCTTACTACTTGAATCTTCCCTTCCAACTTAAGGACTGTAGTGATGTGACATAGACATATGGGCTCCTAAGTGACACATTAATGTGAGAATATCCTGTTTACGTAGTTCCAGCGGATTCCTCATCACATGTTGCTGCTGTTGCTTAAGACTTTTCCATTTTGTTAGCCTGTCAGCAGTCAGCAGCAGAACACCAGTAGGTCTCCATTAGGTGCTGCAGCCACAGTGTGTAGGGTCCACAGCTTTTCAGGGGCCCGTGGAAATAGGTGGGCCTGGAAAAAGAAGATGAAAATTCTGAGAGTGCAAAATTATAAAAATCTTTTCAAACAGTTAAAAGCCAAAAAATATTTAATAGGGAGTGAGAGTGCATTTAAATACATTTGACATGGTTTAGAAGTGGGCCTCCAAAAGTAGGAGTACCAGTGACCTGTAGGCGTTGACATAGCACCAAATGTACTAGTCAAACTCACAGACTCCTGGCCACGCTCAGCATCCCTTCTCCGCTTGCCAGGAGGAGTGGGTGGGGCCCAGGCATCCTCAGTTTTTAATGAGAGAGCCCTCAAGGTGGTGAAAGTTTGAAAACCCTTGGTCAGCGATTGTCTGGTGCATAACACCACAAACCATACGGAGGCAGCAGAGAATGTTAGCAACAGTGATGTGCTGTTCTCTGTGATCAATGAAACTTATCAATATTTGGAAAAATAATTATTATAATTTCCACCTCTTGTTTTCTGTTTGTTCTCAGTTTGTTAAACCCCCATCGTGAATTTTTCATTCATTGACAATTGGATTTCTGTTGCCAAAGCATATTTTTAAATGTGTAGAGCATATTCAGCCTGTTGAAAAACAACCATGCATTAGGAACGCAGTAGAAAATTCACCTGCTCCCCTAGAACTTGCTGGGGACACAGTCAGTATTCCCCTTTGGTGATCCTGCCTTTACAGCCTGTTCTCTTTTTAGCAATCTACCATCAAATTGCATTTTAGATAGCCACTGCTGTACTCTTTTTAAACATTAAAATCCAATGGCATTGACCAGTCATTTTCTTTGACTCCTATTGTCCTTTAATCATTGCTCTTCTCAAACTTTTGTATTGCTCTGGGCTGGTACACATGTGTACTGTCCTGCTATACCAGCTACTGCTTTCTTTGTTTTACTGGTTTTTTTTTTTTTTTTTCGAAACAGAGTCTCACTCTGTCACCCTGAGTAGAGTGCAGTGGCATCATTGTAGCTCACTGCAACCTCAAACTCCTAGGCTCAAACAGTTCTCTTGCCTCAGGCTCCCGAGTAGCTGGGACTACAGGTGTCCACCACGACGCCTGGCTAATTTTTCTATTTTTTAGTAGAGATAGGGCCTTGCTTTTGCTCAGGCTGGTCTCAATCTCCTGAGCTCAAGCAATCCTCCAGCCTTGGCCTCCCAGAGTACTGGGATTGCAGGTGTCATCCACCGTGCCTGGCCCTGTACTGGTTCTATTTCTTCTTACTCCCTAATTGTGGACATTCTCTAGGACTTTGTTGAGCTGTAGCTTTTCTTTCTCTAGCTTCTAAGAAGTGAGCATTCTCACCTGTTTTAGCTACTGTCTTAGTGTCAGTGCCTCCTAAATCCCACTGAGTCCACCTTTTAGGGCGAGCTCCAGTTCTCATGCCCTAGCCTCCCGATCTTCGCCCTCCTGTTGTCCACAGCTGAAAATGTCTTTCCTAATTATTATCCTTCTGAGACCGGCTCTGCCTCTCAAGTATGTTTTCTTTCAACCAAGCTGCCATTCTCCTAGCTAGTCACAGCTTGACACCCCAAGGGCTTTTTTCCTATCTTTCATTCCTTGAATCCACCAATATAACCAAGTTTGATCCCTTTTTCTCTTAAAACATCCCCAACGAGGATTTCCTCCTTTCCAGTCTTACTTCCTCTGCTGTAATCCAGGTCTTCACAAATCCTCAGGCTCTTAGCCGATTTCCCTGCTTGCCTTCTTCAAAGCCCTTTAACCACTGCAGGATCATGTGCCCTGTGCAGAGCTGGCACTAGCTCTCCCCTCTGAAGTTCTTCTGTCTCACATTTGAGGCTTCTCTGTACATATTCGCCTGCGTAGCCCATTCGGCTCTGTGTGCACTGCTCTTGCACAGCACAAACCCTGCACTAAGGACAGCTGTCTGACGCGGCTTCATTTCCCCCACAGCTGTGCCTCTGCTCTTCTTGTTCCTTCTGCCCTCCACCCATCTTGCATCTCCTTACCATTCTTTTCAACATCACTCTGTACCCATCTCCTTAACAGGACCTTTCTCATGGTTCTGCCCTACGCTTATCTTATCCCCTCCTTGATTTCAAGCACCCTTTATGTAGAGTACTAACTGCGTTTCTTCATATACTTAGTATCAATCCAAGGCTCCTTATCTCTAATGCTAAAATCTAACAAGTTTGGAAAACTGAAAGGTTTTTAATAATCTTGACACAAAACTCAGGCAACACCTCTCTGAGTAGATATGTACTGTCTTTTTTTAAATTTATCTCATTAGTGTGACTGTTCATATGTTCTGCAGAAATGCTAATATGTCTGCTCATGGGGACAGGATGGAAAGCTAAGGGACCTCATCAGTTTGTGCTTTGTGAAGCTGCCAGATTCCTCTACTATTGTGCTTCTCAAACTGGAGTGTATATACCCTGAGAGAGTGCAGAGGGTGTAGGACGTTACAGCATACACATGCATGAGTGCCAGCAGAGTTAAATATATTTGATGATTTCAGGGGGGAAATGAAATATGAAAATACGTATCATGGGATAAAATGGAAATTTTCCATGCACTGAAAAGATAAAAGGGGAGATTTCAACAAAATTCAGGCACCGTGGGAGTTGGGAAGAAACTTATCCTTCATTTCTCTGCCTCAGCTAGGGGTGCTAAAACACTGCTCTCATTCAGACAGAATTCTAACAGTTTGCATACTTGCATTTCTAACTGACTGATCTTAGCATTCTATACTTGTAAAGTTCTCTAGGATTACATAGGATGGTGAAAACTTCTGAGACTATGTTGAAAAGGGAATAACACTAGTGCATCAGTCAGACTGACTTTAATGAGGAAGGAAGATGCACAGAAATTAAGATCAGAAAGGGTTATTTAGAAAAATGACTTGTGTCATGAGGAGGCTACACTTGACAACGTAGGCAGATTATTCAGGATGGTTTTCAAAGTTGTGTCTTAAGTGAAATAAGCCAGCCACAAAAAACTAAATATGTGATTTATCTAAAGCAATGGTCCCCAACCTTTTTGGCACTGGAGAGCATTTTCATGGAAGATAATTTTTCCATGGACCAGGGAGGGATGGAGATGGTTTCAGGATGATTCAAGCATATTACATTTATTGTGTACTTTATTTCTATTGTTATTACATTGTAATATATAATGAAATAATAATACAACTCACCACAGGTTGCGGACCCCTGATCTAAAGTACTCAAACTCAGAGACAGAAAGGAGAATGGTGGTTGCCAGGGGCTGTTTAAAGAGTATAGAGTTACAGTTTTGCAAGAAGAAAAAGTTCTGAAGATCTCTTTTACAACATTATGAATATGCTTAATACTACTGAACTGAACACTTCAAAATGGTCAAGATGGTAAATTATATGTTATCTGTTTTTTACCACAGTTAAAAAAAAGTTATATCTTAAGGTAGCCCATATACCTTTGTATTACTTTTGTTTGGTTATTTGTTTGAATTAAGCTTTATTACAAATGTACTTTCCCCAAGTTTTGTGTGGGCATGCTATTTTGCTGTGTTGTGTTTTGTTTTTTTAGTAGACAACAAATAATGGCAGCAGCGACAAGGGATCCTGGACTCTCCAAATTGCAGTTTGCACCCTTTAACAGTGCCTTGGATGTTGGGTTCTGGCATGAGTTGACCCAGAAGAAGCTGAATGAGTATCGGCTGGATGAAGCTCCCAAGGACATTAAGGGTTATTACTATAATGGTAGGTGATGGTAAACTCCATCTTCCATCGTCTTCTGTTATTCTCTCTGTCCTCCAGTATAGTGTTTGTTTTCCTTTAGAAAAGGACACCCTTATCTTTTATAACCCATGCTCTTCAGTAGTTTCTATTTTACTTCTTGACTTTTAACTCAAGTTCCTTTTCATTCCTTTTCCCCTGTTGTGGGGAGAAGAAAGGGAGTAATAATATTGATTATTTAGCATTGCTGGGGGAGGAGATTAGAAATTTTTTTCCATTGAATCTTTTTTATATATTCTTGGAAAATCACTCATATTCACAAGAGCTCTGTCATGTTCTGCCATTATCTATACATATATTATCTACATACAGATACAGAGATGATCAGGAATTGGATGGGGCACTATGGGCTCAACAAAGAGAACAAAACCATTCACAAACATTTTGGTTATGAAAGGTGTTATTTCTGACTTGTAATTGACAGTGTGGTAATGCTTCTGTCCAGGTGATTCTGCCGGGCTGCCAGCTCGCTTAACATTGGAGTTCAGTGCTTTTGACATGTAAGTATTTATTTGTTCAAAATCTAAAGTAAAGAATACCGTTTGCTTTTGGTGAGGAATGAGCATTCTCACCTCCATCATAGGCAGATTGCAGGAGGAACTAGGGAAACTCCAGGTAAGCAGAGTCAGCACCTCATAATTCTCTTGTACCTCCTGTAGAGACAAGTGGTAGGTGCTTAGGTCTATCTGGTTCATTTTTTCAGCAGGTACTTATCAGCCTCTTAGGTGCCAAGTACCATCTAGATTGAGACATCGATAACATCCCTCCTGATTTTGATTATAGTTAACATTTTGTGATCCATTATTGGTACCTCTTGATTTACTCCTTTAGTTGCTTGTCCATTGCATTGATCAATAAATGTTTATTAGACTACTTCTGTATACAAGCCACTGTGTAAGGCATTAGGGGGCTATACAAAGGAATATGCTAGATATGCCCTCAATTTTTTTTTATTTGCTGGGGAGCTATCAAAAGTTACTGGAGATAAGACAGACATTTATTGAGCACTTAATTAGCTAGGCATTTTCATAAACATAATTCTTTCAGATCTGCCAGGTGTGATTTTTCTCTTTTTCAGATGAGGAAACCATGGGGGGACAAAAGGTAAAAATAGCTTGCCCAAGATCACACCTAGCTAGATTTAGAAAACAAGGGTGAGGAAAAAATAAAAATGTAATCAGAAATATATTTCTGAAATCCAGGTAGGGGGATTTTACTATCTTTTATGAAATAGAGAAACTAGGAGGGGGATACAGTTTTAGGAGGAGATACGTTTGGTTTAGAACATGATGAGTTTGAGATGACAGTGCCCACTGGAAATGTCCAGGAGGAACTGGAGTCAGGAGAGGGGGTCAGACTAGATGTGGGAGACATCCATGGAGAGGAGATCATGAGGCTGTACAAGAGAAAGAGAATACAGATGGTCCCTGACTTATGGTGGTTCAACTTACGATTTTTCAACTTTACGATGGTGTAAAAGAGGTATACATTCAGCAGAAACTGTACTTCAAGTACCTATACAACTACTCTGTTTTTTACTTCCATTACAGTATTCAATAAATTACATAAGATATTCAACACTTTATTATAAAATAGGCTTCGTGTTAGATGCTTTTGCCCAGCTGTAGGCTAATGTAAATGTTCTGAGCACATGTAAGGTAGGCTAGGCTAAGCTATGATGCCTGATAGGTTAGGCGTATTAAATGCATTTTTGACTTATGGTATTTCATCTTATGATGGGTATATCAGGATGCAACCCCATTGTAAATGGAGGAGCATCTGAATAGTGTAAGAAAAACAAAAGATCCAAACAGTGAATGGCTCCGATTAGGGAGGGCAAAGAGGATGCAGAACTAGCAAAGGACACAGGGTTTGTCAGAGAAGAACCGGAAAAGTGTTATAGAAACCAAAGAAGGAAATGATTTCAGAAGGAAAGAGAATAGTATCAGAAGCACAAAGGTCAGATTCAATGCGAGGGTCTTTGGGTTTGTTGATTAAGTCACTTATGGACCTTAAGAATTCAATTTCTCAAACTGAATTCTACACAGAAGGGTAGAGCCAAAACCATGGTAAGGGGCTTTAAGATTATTAAAGATTAAAGAATTAAAGGCTACAATGAGGTCCACTTTTTCTGCTTTCTTGTACCTCAGCAGTGTCAAGATGAGGGATTTTTGGAAGGTGAAGAGGTCTTTGTAAGGTCTGCCTGCCTTTTGAAAATGACAGTAGTCAAAGGTTAGGGTATTTAAAATAATGTGTTCCTAGAATTGTTTTTTTTAAATCTCAAAAAATCAATACATTTTGTTCCTTTATCTCAATCAAATTGTAAAATTTAAAAGCATAATATAAATCCAAAATGGGGTTAGTCTTGTATCTTTAAAAATGAATGTATTGGTGTTTCTTGTTTCCGTTAGAGCTTTCTTGCTCCATCATAAATTGTTTGTGATTACTTGTTAAAACAAGTTAAATCCTAGTAATCTCTCCCTTGTTTTGCCAAAACCAACTTATTTTGGAGTGATTGCAGTATAATGAGGAAAATACTGGAAATGTGAAAGTATTAAATTGTCTGAAGATGGTAAAGGGGGAATATCAGCAATCTGGTTTTATATAATCTGGATTATATAAAATCTAATATTCATCTCAACTAGCGTCACTCCTATTCTTATCCTCATAATAGACTGAAGTTTTGTTTGATTTTTAAGATTTTAATAACTTTATTCTTTAGAACAATTAAGAAAAAAAAGCAGTTCACAGAAGTTAGATTTGATCTGGATAAATCCAAGTATTTTAAACTTCAGCAATCCAGAAATTTTGGCTGAAGGAGATGAGAAAATCTGTAATACTACAGCTGTGACTTTAACACAAACTGCTTAATTTCACTGGTGATATTTTTTCCTTTAACCACTGAACACCCACAGTGTGCAAGGCACTGTGGTATACCGTGAGGAGGTGAGCAGGAATGAGACCTGGTCCCTGGTGTTGTGAAAATAGCCCTGGATTTCAAGTTTAAAGACCTGGGATCTATGGCTCATTAACTGTGCTACCTTGTTAAGACCTTTTGGTTGTCTCAGCTTTTGTTTCCTCATCTCTAAAAGGGGCTCTTGATTCCTAATGTTCCTTCCAGTTTTAAATGTCTGTGATTTTCTAAGTCCCTCTTTGTAAGGATGGCTGGGAAGTTGAATGGAAACTCTTGAGGCCCCTCAGAAGGCACGAGTCCCTTACACCAAATTATTTTCATTATTATTGCTTGACCTGTTTTTACTGCCATTTATCTGCGTGGATTTGTAGGGAAAATTGTCACGAATTTATTCATCTAAGAGTGAATGTCTACAAGGTGCAGGGTATGTAGGTGTTAGGAATACAAAGACTTATGAAACTTGTTCTCCAGAGCTCCACTGTGGTATGACAGAGAGGCAGAAGACAAAAATTTGCATTCTAGTGTGCCCACTGCTGTCATAAATGTGGAGAATTATTTTAGGAATACTTATTGATTGTTTCCTCTGTGTCTGGACAATAGAATGTGCCTGTCACTGGGCACACAGAGAGGAATAAGGTAGAGTTGAAAAGCTAACAGTCCTAGTACTCACTTATGGATGCCAAGAGTATCTCAGCCTTGCATAGCACTAGATAAATCTTTTACTATGAATCCCTGGAAATCTTAAGGGTCTCTGCCAGCAGTTAGCAACATGAGGATCCTATTCTCTAAATTGTGTTAGGCAAATTGGCAATCAAGTAGTATTTTATCAGGCACTAACTAGCTTGAACTGGAGGATGCTATCTTAGAGTAAGGTAACTGCTGAACCAGACTCAAAAATATAAGAGCCGAAACACAAAGGAATTTTATTTCTTGCTCATTTAATATTCCAGGGCTGGTGGTCCAGTCTTCTTCCATCTTGCAGTTCCCTCATCCCTGAGGGCTTTGCCTTTGTGTGCTGGTTAAAACTGAGTTGTCACTTTGAGGTAGCAAGAGATTAATGGGGAAAGAGAGCCAGGGTGAAAACGGGTGGAAGACACACACCCCATCTCCTAAAGGCCCTGGCTGGGAAGGGACATGCATCACTCCACTCAGATTCACCTGGGGAGAGCCTGTGGCCTCACATGTCTTACAAGAAAGTCTGAGAAATGTGGTGCCCAGCTGCAAGTATCATGGATGTTTTCTATCTCTGTTGAAGAAGAGGAAGATAGATTTTGGTTGACAATCTCTGTACCAATGTGAAACTGGTAAAAAAGAGTTTTCCTTTCCCTGGGCCTCAAATGACAAACATTTGAATGAGGAACATTTCTGTGGGCCTCTTTCCCTTGAGGAATATTTGTCTTTGCTTTTAAGAATTGCTTTTCTTTTCTAAGCCTCAAGTTGGACTTAGAGAAATAGAAAACATAATCCTTGCCCTCAAAGAACTTGAAAAGTAGCTAAGGCGTCATATGCTCGATCAGCCACACAAGGCAGTGTCTGTGTCTGTCTCATTCCCCACTATATTGCCAGCAGCCAGCACAGATTTGGTGTGTACTAGTTGCTCAGATAACTGTTGAAGTGAATTATAAGCTAAGTGCATCCGTCAAAATGGGATGTGGTGTCGTCGATAGAAAGATGCCAGTGGACTCTGTTAGAGGATGTTAGAAGCAGAAACTCAGCAGTTATTACTGAAAGGGATAGGTAACAACACAGCATATCCCCACCCCGCATTGTGACTTCCCAGGTTCCCAAAGTCCCGTGGGCTCGCGAAGCTGTGCCTGTGGAGTGAAGATTCCTCCAGGTGTGAAGAGCGACCTCTGCTCTTCTTCCGGAGGATTTATTCCATTCTGGCCACCTGCCTACCCATTGGCCACGTGTGAATAGATTGGTGCGAAACAGCCCGAGTACATTCCTGAGTAATCGCTGTGAGACTGGGGGGAAGCGAAGGCCAACTGTTTAGATAGAATGTCCCCAAACAGGCCCAGGCTTCAGGCCTTTGTGAGACCCATTTTCTTACCAGGTTAGTGTGTACATCATTGAGAGTTCACCGCTGGCTTTAGTATGTGGGGAAGATTTCTAAGTCAGATTCTTTTTAACAGCTATATTGAGATATAATTCACATACTGGAAAATTCACTCTTTTAAAATGTACAATTCAGTGATTTTTAGTAGATTCACGGAGTTGTGCAACCATCGCTGCTATCTTATTCCAGAACATTTTCATCACCCCCAAAAGAAAGCCGTAGCAATCATTCTCCATTCTCCCTCCTCCCTACCTTCCAGCCCTAGGCAACCAGAAATCTACTTTCTGTCTCTGAGGATTTGCCTGTTCTGGACATTTCATATAAACAGATTCATAGAAAACAACTAATAAGTGTCAGGACCAGGATTTGAACTAAATTCTCTTGTCTCCAAGTCTTGGGCTCTTTTCTTCTCATTATCACTTTTTTTATTCATTTCCCTGGCCACCTCCCTGGTGGAAGTTTAGTCATGAAAAATGTTTCTCCTTGAAAACTTCAGATTGTCCTCACTCAGTAACTTGCATAAGTGCTGGTGTTCCTAGGAACTTAGCCATCTTGGCAGTTGCTTGAGTTCTTGGGATGTAGTTCCTCCCTTCTCAGTGAGGCTTTGGCATGGCTCTCACATACCTGGGACATTTAGACATTAAGGAGGAAGGGCACTTTCCTCCTCTATGCTTGGGTCCAAATTAGATCACAGCATACTTCCTTCTGTTTCGGCATACTGTTTCAGCAGTAATTTCATAAAGTCAAATCTGAATGTAGAAGACCTAGTTTACCAACTGCTCTGCTTTCTTCTCCTTCCTCTAGACTTAGTCTTGCCCCTTTGTGATTTTGTCCTCAAGACCATCTTTGATGTCCACATCTCACTTGGATGAAAAATATTCTTTTATTGGAAGAGTGTGTTGACAAACAAGTTGTGATTTGCTGACTCATAGCTCCTGAGAGAAGGCTCTGGCTATTGAAAGTTAGCCATCCCTCAGGACTTGGCATTGGAGCCTTACAGATGGCATTTGACAGAGCCGTCATCACTCATTTTCCCCCTTCACCCCTGTTCTAGGTTTAGATCTCTTCTCCTTCAGGCCTCCTGAACCCAATTTTGCACAGACTTGGAGTGAAAAAATACTGGGTCTTCTAAATTGTACAGCTACCATCAGTACAATTAGTAAAAATGCATTGTCTCTGCTTTAGTTGTAAGTGATAACAGTATAAGGCTACTAATGAAATGAATATTTTCATTTAGCACCTGTAACCTCTGAAATACAAGTTAATCATTTCAGAGAAAAGACCAGATTTGTGTACATCTAAATTTGTATTCAGAATCAACTCCTCTTCTCTTCTCCTGGCTTGGATTACTCTGAGGACCTGTAGGTCTTTGGGGGCAATGTAAAGTGTGTAAACCACGTGGCATGATAGATTGACAGGTAGCCCAAGTGTCATACGTTTTGTCCGTGTGACTCAGACAACCACCAGGGGTTTGCTCAGCAGAGTTCTGTGCGATCCCTGTCTGGGGTGGATTAGGCTGTGGGACAGTGAGGAGAAGACATGCTCCCTGCCCTCAAGGGGCTTATTGTCCTCCTGTTGGGTGGATATGACTATTCTTGAAAATGCTCTAAAATATTGTGGTCAGTTTAATGTGCCAGCTCTTATAAGAGAAAATGGGAGATGGCTTCCTGGAAGAGAGGAGATTGGAGAGAGCCCTAAAGCCCACAGGGTTCTGAGCAGAGGGTGGATGGTACCTTAGAGAAAACTAGTTCTGGTTTCAGATTTGAGCTCTTCCTATCATTATATGACCTTAGGCAAGTTCCTTAAACGTTTAAATGAGGGAAAGAGCTGTTTTGAGCATTCAAACCTTTATTTATTGAGTTCTTGGCTCAATAGTGTTTCTCTCTTAGATTAAAGATGGGAAAGAATACAAAATAGGAAATGAACTGCTATTGGGGGGGCAGTAGAATAGCGTACCAAGAGGTTAGGATAAAGGAAAGATACAGGCTTTTTTGGGGCAATGGTGCCTGTTTTTTAGTCCTTGAGCAATGATATTTGTCTTTTTCCAAAGAAATATCAATCTTCTATTTGCCCTACAGAGCAATATCCTTTGTCTCCTACTACTACAGTGGTTTATTGTCTCTCCCAGGCTCTCTCTGAGTCCCAGCTGTGCCTGGCTGACTGTGTTTCTCTCGTATCTAGGAGCGCTCCCACCCCAGCCCATTGCTGCCCAGCTGTCGGAACGCTATATAACACCAACACACTCGAGTCTTTCAAGACTGCAGATAAGAAGCTCCTTTTGGAACAAACAGCAAATGAGGTTAGCTGGGAAAATGTTGTGTATGTGTCACATTGTCTGTGGTCCTGGCAGGTGCAGTGTTTCTGATCAGGCACATGGATCTGTCGCAGAAACCAGTATCTAACAGGTACTCAGAAATGTTTTTGGACTTTGGTTTATTTCTGCAGAGACAGCACTCCCAGCTCTCTCCTTCTATGTTGGTGGAAAGGTCAGGGAGAAGACATCCAGGCTCTTAACCTGGGATAGACCAGAAATTCATGACATAGCAGAGGTTAAAAAATCAAGTTTGCTGTTAATCTCCAATTAGCATTTTGAAGCAGCCAGACCTCTCTCTGAGAGTTACATTCCTGTGGCTGAATGCCTCTGGGTGCTCTGTTCCTTGTACCCTTGGAGAGACTTGGCAGTCCTGTGCGCCACGATGCTATAGGAGATTATCATGTAGTCTCTCTAGTGTCTTCAGGGCTACATCTGATCTACTTCATCTGGCTTTCAAGGCCCTCCATGGCCTGGCTCTGCTGACCTCTTTGTTCCTCTGACCTGTTGCTCTTGTCCTTGCCTTTTCTGACTGGCACAGAAAATCATGTGTATCTCCCTTCACATACTATTTGCTCTCTCCTCTCTCCTCGGGACATGATCTCTCTACCTGAAATGTCTTTCCTTTGCGTCTTCACATCTCAGTTAGTGAGAGGAATTAAAATTGGGTGGGAGGGGACCATTTATCCCAATCCTTTCTAACTCACTTAATCGAGGAGTCTTTACACTGGTCTTAAAAAAACAAAAGTCTCATTTATGCTGGTGCAGTGCTCAGGTCCTGAGACAGGCTTCCCTCATATCCCACATCATGGATGCTGCTGTGACTCAGGTGAGGATGGTCATTTTTCTTGACCTGTGGTTTGATTGCTTCTGGGCCTTCTGCTTTGGCTACATACTTAAAAGGGAATCTTCAAAGGATTGGGTCAGGTCTTAATCCATTATGGAAAAAAGGTTGCTCCCCAGAGGAAGCCCACCCCTTGTCTGGGGCTCAGACTTCTCCCAGCAGTTCTCACCTCACACCCCCTCGGCATCTCAGAAAGTGGAGGCTTCTCTTCAGTGTTCTGGCGCTACCAAGGTCATTATGTCAATAGCAGGAACTGTTTCTCTTTGCTTATTTCCTTCTTCCATCCATACTTGGGAAATGGTTCTTGTTGGTGCAACTGTTTTGCCTCACTTAGTAACACAAAGTTTAGCAACTAATCTTAGCTACCAGAACATCTTGTGATCTGCAGCTGCTGACCGGCACCAGCTTTTGCTCCTAGTCTCAGTACTTGCTGAGTATACATAAACTTGAAGTTCGTTCTTCTTTTTTCTTCTCTTAGGGGGAGATAATCCCAAACAAAGCCTTAAGAAGTCCCCTATATATATTTCAAGTCACTTTCTGCAAGGGCCCCTCCCAGGCTCTGCTCTCCTACCTCCCTCAGATGAGTCTGAGGAGTGTTGCCCTCAGAAATGTTACATACTTCTGTGCTAGCAAATCTTATGTAATGTTGAAGTTGTATGTTTATGCCTGTCTCTCTTTCTGGACTGTGAGTGTCCTGAGGGTAGGAACTGACTGTGTCTTTTTTTTTTTTTTTTTGAGACAGAGTCTCACTGTGTTGCCCGGGCTATAGTGCCGTGGCGTCAGCCTAGCTCACAGCAACCTCACACTCCTGGGCTCAAGCGATCCTCCTGCCTCAGCCTCCCGAGTAGCTGGGACTACAGGCATGCGCCACCATGCCTGGCTAATTTTTTCTATATATTTTTAGTTGTCC
>CAUYSK010028353.1:0-11602 GCA_963575035.1 Avahi laniger | reverse complement strand
GTTACGTATGTTTCCCTTGCCCCCCGTTCCCCCCCAAGTCCGAGTTTCAAATATGAGAATAACATCTATTGGATGTTGGGCAGGGGGGAGGGGGGAGGAGGGAGAGGGGATGAGTATATGCATACACAAAGAGTGCAATGCACACCATCAGGGGATGGACGTATTTGAAACTCGAGGGGGGGGGGCAAGGGCAACATACGAAACCTAAACATCTGTACCCCCATAACATGTTGAAATAAAAAAAAAAAGTATAGTGCTTTTGAACCTCTGAAGAATAGTCATTTTCAATCTGGAATCTTGTAATCACTTTAAAGAATGTATGGAGTGGAACAGTGTACCAAAGCCACTCTCGAATAATTTACCACCAGCTCACAAAGATGGGATTTATTCAGCCATCTATTACTTGCTAGTTTACCACCGGGCTGGTTTTCTACCACACAGCAGATGGGTCACAAGACTCATGATGAAACAAGAAAAAAATTACTTAAGGGAATTTTTAGTAAATGAAGAAGAAAATTTACCCTGAGGATTCAAAGCAGGTGGCTCTTACATGAGAATTGAGAATTCAGAAGAAAACATAACAAGACCCCCAAACAGATCCCCAGAGACACTACATAACAACTAAACACTTGACTTTGAAATTAAAAGTTAAATAAACAAATTGACATTCATTCACCACTAATATCCAGACTTGTGCTCTGTAAGACTTAGTGTAAGAAATATTACAATCAGAGGAAAACATTATCGTTCACATGCATGGACACACAAATAAAGAAATCAGATTTTTAAAAGTGTATTAGAGTACAGTTCCTAAAGCCCTTAAAATATTGATAACAACATATGAAAAAAAGGAACAAAAAGTAAAAACAAAAATTTAAAAATAAGATTTTTTTTTTACTTGAGAAATAAGACCTGTGTCTTCAAAATAAAAGAATTTCACCAAATTCTAATAAGGACTGTGCTATGGATTGAATGTTCCCTGCAAAACTCCTGTTGAAACTTAATCCCCAATGTGTCAGTATTGAGAGGTACAGCCTTTGAGAGGTTATTAGATCGTGACAGCTCTGACCTCAGGAATGGATTAATGAATTTATGAATTAATGGATTAATGGGCTAGTGGATTAATGGGTTAATAAGTTAATGAATCATGGGAGTGGGACTAGTGGTTTTATAGGAAGAAGAAGAGAGACCTGAGTAAGCACGCTCAGCCCCCTACCAGCAAGAAAGCTCTCAGTAGATGTGGTTCCTCATCCTTGGACTTCTCAGCCTTCATAATTGTAAGAAATATTTTTTTTCTTTTTTTTAATAAATTAGTTTAAGTAATTTAAGGTATTCTGTTATGAGCAACAGAAACCAGACTAAAATACATTGATAAGAAGAGAAGTAAACTAGACAAATCTGGGTAAAATCTGAATACCAATGATAAAGGAAAAACTCACAAGTTAATAAAAAAATAGATTATTTTTTTTTAAATTAGAATCTAAGTGTCATGGAGTGGCTCAACTGACACAAAGAAAGCTAGAAGACATGAAAAATGACTGTAAACTATTAAAAGGAAAAGGATTGCATTCCTAAGAGCCGAAACCCAATCAAGATATTACCCATCTCCTATATAATATTATAGAATAGTACTCGGCAATAAAAATCAATGAACTATGCATATATAATATATTACAAATAAATATATTGAAGTAATTATGCTAAGTGAAAGAAGTTAGACAGAATATTCTATTAATTTCTGAGAAATGGAAGCCAATATAGAGTGATATAAAGCAGATAAATGGTTGCCTTAAACAGGAGTGGAAAGGAAGGTGAAAAAATCAACAAGGGGTAGGAGGGATTTAGGGATCATGGATGTATTTATTATCTGATCATAGGTTTCACTGGGTATACACATGTATTAAAGCCCATCACATTGTACATTTTAAATATGAGCAATTTATTGTATGTTAATTATATCTTAAAGCTCTGTGTGCGCGTGGGGGGTGTGTGTGTGCATGTGTGTATGTATATATAGTCATTTGCCACATAACATTTTGCTCAACAACAGACAATGTATATGACAGTGGTCCCATAAGATTATAATATCATATTTTTACTGTACCTTCTTTATGTTTAGATATGTTAAATACATAAATACTTATCATATTACAATTGCCTACAGTATTTATTATATTAACATGCTGTACAGGTTTTTGGCCTAGGAGCAAAACCTATATCATATAGCCAGGGTACATAGTAGGCTACACCATCTAGGTTTGTATAAGTACATTCCATGACATTCACTTGAAAAACTTACCTAACAATGCATTCATTCTAAGAAGGTAACCCTGTCATTAAGTGATACATGACTGTATGTGTGACAGGGAATGGCCTGAAAAAAAAAAAGGCAAAAATATCTTAAACTCCCCTCACTCTTTTTTAATTGAAACCTGCACCCCTGCCTCAGACCAGCGGTAGGGAGAAGCAGAGAGAAGGCCTTGGGGTTCTTATCCCAAGTGGTGTCAGCCCCCCCAGGTGGGCAGCTGGGCTAATGAAGTTCACAGGCTTTGTCGATGGCAGAGATGGGATGATTAGAATAGTTAACCACAGTAGCCTAGAACTGAGAAGCCCTCCCTTTAAAAGCTCTGTATTTCTGCCTATGTTCAGGAAATTTAGATTTTGAGAAGAGAAGGTCTATCATTTTTCCTCCTTTGCCGGCAAAGAAAAATCTCCTTCCTCATCCCCAAAACACTTGCCCTCACTCTTCTGATTGAGCCTTCTGGAAAAGTGCTGAGTTTTCAGTACATATGTATATATGACACTGCTACAGACCCATAGTACCATGATAGAAAGAGCATAATTGAAGTATGTGAGGAGATATTCCTTGCTATCATCTTTGGAGGTCTTACTGGCAAATAAATACTCTCTCTTTCTTAAAAGATTTGTTTTTCCTCCTGGAGGCTTTCACACCTTTAAATATCTGAAGTCAGACTTTGAGCTAGTGGATATTGAGAATACTTCAATATATGACAGGAAAAAGGCATTCTACTCTCTTCATTGGGGTTATAAATATCTAGATTAAATTTCAGAATCACATACAATGTTTTCAATTATGTTGAACCTCAATTATTGTTTTAGCTACAAAATTCCAAATTATGTCTGGTAATAATACTGTAATTCTGAGCTGGAAGTCCTATTTTAGCTTTTATTCATTATAGAATAGTACTAAGACATTATGTCCATAGAATGAGAGTTTCAGAACACATCAAAAAATAAATTCTCATGATAGGTTTATAATGAAAATCAGCAGCAAGGAAAATTATACATAATTTCTGTGACCAAACATTAGTTAATCATAGGTTTAGAAAAACTTTATTTTCAGAAATTTTGGAAGCTAGATTTCTAGTTAATATCATAAAAGAAATTATTTTTAAAAAAATGTAAGTGCTTACAATTAGTGTTGCAAGTGTGGTTTTTTAAATAAAGGAACACCGTAACATGATCCTGGGCTACCACATACGTGTTGGTTCATTTGCCTATGCCACATACTGCTGATACCTTGGAGCCTGAATAGTACAAGTGAGCAGGACTTGGAACAGGTAGACTGTATACCTTTATTGCCCTCTTACGCCAGTTGGGGATATTTAGGCCCAATGACAGCAAGAGCACTACTCAAGTTCACATAGCAAATAATGGCAGAACTAGAACCTGCCTTTCTCATTGTTATTTCCTGCAATGGATAAATTCAGGAGTGAGAGCTGTCATTCTGGGGAAAGGGAGGAGTAGTCAGAGGGTTCAGGGCTCAGGACCAACTACTACCATCACAAAATCTATCTTCCGAAGAAGCTATGGTGAGAGGCAAGCAGAAAAACTCTTGGAAGTATTATATGTGGAGATACAGAGGACATGAGATGGAATTCTCAGGAGTAGAGATACTTCTTTAATATCTATTATTTAAAAATTTGTTCAATAATTAACCATTTTGAGAACATTTTCTTTTCTGGGAATTTTAATAGGTTGAACACTTTCAATTTGATTGTGTGCTTAGTGCTAAATATTTACCTTCAACAAAAATTAAGATATCTAGTTTATTAATATTAATTCAGCATATCCACATTCATGTCTTAATCTATTCAATTTAGTTAAAGTTTTGCTTTTTGAGTATGTTGAGATTTAGTATAACTACAAATGTCTATATCAATGGATATTTCATAGCTGCACAGGTGTTTGAGTTTGTCCATCTCTCTAAGACACTGCATTTAATTTTTCTCATTGATAATACGGATATAAGGGATTTTCTGATTTATATACAGAATGATTGATCTTGTCTCTTTGCAAAGATTTTAGACTCTTTTTCCCAAACATATTTCCAAGAGAGGAAAAAGGCTGTGGTATGTGTATATATGGGGGTCCAATACAATGGAAAAAAAGAATCCATACTATTAAAAGCTATATATATTTTTGTTACTTTAAAAATTATTACTTTTCTAAATATTGTTTAAATGTTCAGTTCATTACAACCAGAGTGCCTTTTTTTCTAATGTGCTGAATTCAGATTTATTTTTCATTTTCTTTTTTTGGTATCAATTTCAGATTATTTCTCTAATTGCTATACACTTGCAAAATAATTTTATACTAGTGTGCCTTAGTGATGTTCCTTTTTAGAATTACACAGGGTCTGGAATATTATATTATACTACTGAGGTTGTTTTTGTAAGGCCGAAGCAACTCTTCAAAGTCTTTTTTTCACTGTTTATTTATTTCTCTCCACCAAACAATACTGAGGTTTATCCTGAGAGTGATAAATAAAAGATATTTTCTAATAACTCAAAGAAAAATGCTTCTTTAAATTTTCAAAAGTACAGTTTATTCCCATGGTGGAATAGTTCCCTTTTTCAACATGAAAGAAGTGAAAACAAATAATCAATGCAAAATTATAGCAAACAGGCTTATTTAAATAGTTATAAATTTTGTCTGGAAGTAGATACAATAGCACATTATGATTTAAGAAAATACAGAATTTTAGTATGCCATTTGCAGTAATTTCAGGAATTGAGATTTTTAAATTAACCACTGAAAAGGCTGTTTAGTCTTCCTCTGTGTTACATCTCATATTAAAATAAATTCTTCCAAGCTGGACACGTTTGCACCTGATGTAAGAGTTGGGCCTTATCAATGTAGCGAACTTCATTAAGAAGTAACATGTTTTCTATTTAATGAAACTGTTTCTATTGTGTGCTAAAGCAATGTATGTTAAATAATTTCTGAATATCATGCCATAAAAAGATAACAAAGAAAAAGATAGATCTAAGTATAGTCTAAAACCACTGTCGTTAATATCCAATGACCCGTTATTCTTTATCAATAGTTTTTCTTCAGGACTAAATTATTCATAGACAATTCATGCTAAACCCAGTATTAAAATCAAAAGACTTTGTGAGGTTGCTGTATTCTGAATGTTTGTGACCCCTGAAAATTCATGTGTCAAAATTCTAATTCTAAGGTGATAGTATTGGAAGGTGGGACCTTTGGGAAGGTAATTAGATCGTAAAGGTGGAGCCCCCATCAATGTGATTTGTATCCTTATAAAAGAGGCCTCAGGGAGCTACCTTGTCCCTTCTACCGAGTGAGGGCACAGTGAGAAGTCACCGTGTATGAACCAGCAAAAGGGCTTCACCAGACTCCAAATTTGTCAGTGACTTGATCTGGGACTTCTCTGCCTCCAAAACTGTGAGAAATAAATTTCTATTGTTTATAAGCCACCTGGTTATGATTTTTGTTATAGCAGCCCAAATGGATTAAGAGAAAAATTGGTACTGAGAAGTGGGGGTGCTGCTATAATAAAAACCTAAAAATGTGGAAGCAGCTTTGGAACTGGGTAATGGGTAGAGGCTGGATGAGTTCTGAGGTGTCATATAAAAAGCCACCATTGTCATGAATAGATTGTTAAGAGCAATTCTGGTAAAGAGGAGAGCTTTAGAGAAAGCCTCAGACTTCTTAGAGAATACCTACCTGGGCCACCGCTGCCACTCCTTCACCCGAGCACTGAGGAGGCACCACAGCCACCGCCATCGCCATCACGGCTAAGCCAGCGCAGTGGGGCGGGAAGGAGCAGCAGGTAGAGCACGACCACCACCTTCCCTTCCCCCTCAGTGGGAGCAGGGGCGTCTGGACTCCCACAGACACCAGAGGAGAGACAGCTAGGCCATCACTTTGGAGGTGGGGCTGAGCAGTCCTTGGAGAGAGCACGCCAAGACTGCTGCAGCCACTGGCCCACTAGGTACCAAAGTGGATGCTCACCACTCCCCGTCGGCCAAGTGCTGGTGAACTTGGGGTGGTGGAGCCACCAGGCTAAGAGGGCACTTCAGGGCCAGCGTCCAGGGGATCAGGCTTCGCACAGTCCTGGCCTGAAGAGGAGATGCAGCCTTGGGGGTTTGGGGGACGGAAAGATCTACCTGGTTTTGAGCAGATTGTTGGCAGAAATATGGATGATAAAGACCATTTTCATGAGATCTCACATGGAATTGAGAAGCATATTACTGGAAACTGGAGGAAAGGTGATCTTTGCTATTAAGAGGCAAAGAACTTGGCTGAATTGTGTTCATGTCTTAGTGTTTTGTGGAAGGTAGAAATTGTAAGTGAGGAAAGCTATTTGGAAAAAACTCAAAGTGCTTTTTTTTGTTCTGTCACTCAACAACACAACAACAATCAACACAGAAGACTTCTGTGACCCCAAAATATATGGGGATTTCTCCCTACATGTAAGCAAGCAATCAATTATGTGGCTGACACCATCTAGGTGTCCTCTAATTCCAACATTACCTGGAGGTGGTGTCAGATCCCACAGCTTGAGGGCTCAGTCCCCAAAACTGCCCTCCACTTCAGACACTAGTTACAAGTCTGGGCCTTTGAAACTTCTGACCAGCCACCTTCAAGTTGGGTTTCCCACCACCCTCTCTTTGGGTTGGATTAATTTGCTAGAGCAGCTCACAAAATTCAGAGAAATGTATTTATGGATTTGTTATAAAGGATATTACAGAAGATACAGATGAAGAGATGCTTAAGGCAAGGTATGGGGGAAAGCATAGCTTCCATGCCCTCTCTAGGCACGCCAGCCTCCAAGAACCCCTATGTGTTCAGCTATCCAAGAAGTTCTCCAAATTTTGTCTTCTTTATGGAAGCTTCATTACATAGGTATTATTGATGAAACCATTGGAGATCAACTTGACCTTTAGCCCCTCTCCCCTCTGGGGAGGGTGGAGGGTGGGACTGAAAGTCTCAATTCTCTAATTCTGCCTTTGTGTTTCCACCGATCCTTTAACCTGAAGTTATCAGTCAACATTCACAGACAAAAACACAGTACTTTGGAGATTGCAAGGATTTTAGAAGGTGTATAGTAGGAAAAGAAGGGACAAAGACCAAATGTATATTTCACAATATCACAAAAGGACATTTGGCTGGAGAAATTTCTTAGCAATGTGTTAAAGTCATGGCTTTGCTTCTATTGAATGCTTATAGTAAAATGCAAGAAGACAGAAATGGTTTAAAGATGGAATTTTTAATCAAAAGGAAAACAGAACTTAAAAGATTTGGAGAATTCTCAGCCTGTCTATATTATAAAAAATGGAAATCATGTTTGAGTGAGAACACCAATGGTGTGGACAAAGTGACAGTTTGATAAGGATATTAGTATGGATTACCCTGGTACTATTCATCAAGACAATGGAAGAATTACCCACAAAGCATTTTGGAAATTATTGGAGTTGCGCCTCCTATCACAACCCCAAAGAGCCAAGGTATGAGGACAGAACAGTTTCAAAGGAAGGGCCAAAATTCCTGCAGGATTTCAGCACTCACTGCCCAGTGCCATCTCAAGATTCTGATCCCTGCATTCTAGCACAGCACTCCTCAGCTTCCCTAGATTTGGCTCCATCCAGCCCAGGTGCCGCATGTCCTCAGTGGCCACTCCTATGGTAGTGCACAGAGTGCATAAGCCATGGGGTATAGCTACCTCCACCTAGATTTCAAGTTACAGAGCTGCCAGGAACCTTGGGTGCATGATGCAGGCAGAAAACCATTGTGGGAACAAGGGCCAACACAGAGCCTGCACTGGAGCAAGGCTGATAAAGCCATAGGGATGAGACCACCCCTAGGATCCCAGACCAACAGACATACTACTGTGTGATTCCAGCCTGGAAGAATCATGAGCAGGTGACTCCAACCCATGAGAGCTGTAGTAGGGATGGGGTCCCCCAAAGACTTAAGGATAAGGTCACACAGAGCCTTGGAGGATCAATTCCTTCCCAGCAAAGCAAAGGTTACTGCTTTTAGGAGCCATCTCACTTTGGAAACATCACAAATTGGGAATGGAACATGCAGTTTCAGGGTCCCCAAGACCACCATCAGGTTCAGTGATTTGCTAAAAGCTCTCACAGAATTGAGAAAAGCCATATTCACATGGTTATTGTTTATTACAGCAAAAGGATACAGACTAAAATCTGCAAAAGGAGGTGCATAGGGCAGGGTTCAAGCAAGAGCTTTCAATTGTCTTTCCTGGGTGGGCTCATGCAAACAGCACTTACTTGTCCCAGCAATGATGTGTGACAACACATATGGAGTATTGCTAATCAGGGAAGCTCGCCTGAGCCTTGATGTCCAGGGTTTTTACTGGAGTTGGTCATGTAGCCAAGGCTAACTTCCCATTTGGTGGTCTTTAGTCTCAGCCCCTCCAGAGGTCAAGCTGCTACAGCATGGTCCAAAACTTCCTCATAAATATCATTGCTAACATAGACTATCTGGCATGGCCCGAGCTCCCAAGTCAACAATCAGACAGGACATTATGTCCTATCCTTATTAGACAGGATATTCCAAGGGCTCAGAAGTTACTTTCCAGAAATGGGGAGTAGGGCCAAACTTTTAATGTACAGAGTGTGGACCACCCAGACTTGCTGAATTAAATGACTAAAAAAGGGAACATTTTTAAAATCTTTTTTAATTGTAAGAGATCTGTGTTTAATATACCAAATAATTTTATAAATAGCTCATTATGTATCAGAAATCTAAGCTATCAAATTGTAGACTATTCTTATATTTGAAATCTTGTAAGGGTTTAGGGGGAAAATGCCAAAAAATTTCATTGTCTTATTTTCATCTTAGGAAAATTGTCTGAATCGTCTGATCAAATTTCTCAAACCCAGATAAATAGTAAATTCTTGCAAAAATTATATTGACCTGTTTCACCACATTGTGTAAATAAATTAAGAAATTGTTAAATATTAATACTAATATAAATTAGAATGCCACATGATAATAAAAAGAAAGCACCAATAAGATGAAGATAGATAAAAGATAAGATAAAACAGAACAAATCGATTCTGCAATCAGAATAAACAGAAGACAGACTAAGAAAGGCACACAGATCATTTGCTTGCAGTATTTAAATTTTAGGTATATAATTGGATATATGCTAAAACTCAAATCAAAATAATCTCCTCATATTTCTTTAAAAAGGCCCTTAAAATATTGTAGGAATGATTAAGACCATTGTCCTGTGGTTTCTGCAGTAATTACAACTTCAATTTGGCCTCCTCAAAACTGTTTATTATTTCTTATAGAATAGCCTTAAAGTTTTTCGTTCCAAAAAGGAAGTAAATTATATCTTTGGAAATTCACTTTTTGTGATAAAAATGTCTTTGTGGGTTAGAAAAATAACAAAGTTTCTGCTTTCCTATGAACAAGGAGTGTATTTTAAAATTTCTTCTCCATGGTCTTTTCTCATTGTTCTAAGTCCTGAGATATGCAGAATTTCTTACTATGCTTACTCAACCCTAATCAAAAAAATAAAAACTTTGTTGTTTTTTATTAAAAAATATGTTGAAAGCATCTTTATGTAAAAATCTTTATCCTAAAATATTAATGAGCTCATAAATTTTCCCAGTTAATCACTGATAAATTGTTATTTCTTAAAAAAAAAGAAATAGGTTTAATACTGATTCTACTGGTTATTTGTTAACATATCCCACAAAACAATCAATCTTTTTCTAGAACCACAAATAACCACTAGAACACATCTTAAATTCACTTAATCAATCTGCAGCAGACAACAATGAACCTGAATCTGAAAGCATTCAATTAACAGCATTCTCTTCTGGCATCAACCCACTCCTACCTTTGAAACTTTACCAATCCCTGAACACCATGCTTCCCTCAGAAACCTTTACAAAATCAATTCCTCTCATAGCCATTGCTTACTTATGTATAAATTCAGCATTGTGTTTTGTTTGCTTTGAGTGGGGGTCTTATCCATTGATACTCATATGTTTTAACAACACTAACCTATAAAAAGCATTCCTGATGCAATCTTGAGTTTTCTGCAGTATTAGTCTTATTATCCTTTGCCTATATTTTTTTCCTTTTGTTTCATGAAGAATTTATAATGACCATCTCATATTTATATAATCAGTAAAGATTCTCTTTATATTCATATCTCCATATGGGCTAGGTTTTTTTGTTTGTTTGTTTGTTTTTTCCTTTTTTTTAAGAGGCAGAGTCTGGCTCTGTCACCCTGGCTGAAATGCAGTGGCACTATCATATCTCACTATAATCTGACACTCCTGGGCTCAAGTGATCCTCTTGCCTCAGCCTCCCAAAGTGCTGGGATTACAGGCATGAGCCACCATGCCCAGCCTGGGCTAGTTTCTATGTGCATAATTTGTCAGATCAACCAATTTGGATAAGAGCATCCAATGAGTATCTTACTTTTACATAATTTTTTCATTACCATTCAGGTGGAAGTTCATTTGCTCTTGCACAACCACTATCAGGGAAAAGAACAATTACATCTTGGAATAATATTTTTGACTAAATTTTTTCACTGAATTGAACATTTAGTCAACTAAATCAAATATGAACTCAATTGAACTTAGTAAAATATATTTTAAATGTTTCATGTTAGCCAAAATTTGCAGAAATTTATCTTTTAAATGAAGAGGGAAACATCAGATTTTATAATCAAATTCTGCTTAACTTTATACTCTTTGAAATTATTTTCTTGGTAACTTCTTTGAAAATAAAGTCTTGATAAGTGTAAAGATGTTCTCTGCAGAACAGTTAGTACAGAACTCTGAAAGAAACAGAAGGGCAAGATAAAAAGATCAATTTATTTATCTGTATATCAGAAAAATAAAATTAACATTTTCCCTATTATTTCCCTTAGACCTTTGCAAAAGGATTCCTTTTTCAGGGTCCCGAGTCTTAAAGAATCCCTTATATCATACACATCATTCATTCAAAGAACATATGGATTCTCCAACATTGTTAAGATGTCTATACTACCCAAAGTGATCTACAGATTCAATGCAATCCCTATTAAAATACCAACATCATTCTTCACAGATGTAGAAAAATTAATTCTACGCTTCATATGGAACCAGAGAAGACTCTGCATAGTAAAAACAATTCTAGGCAATAAAAAAAAATAGGAGGTATCAACTTACCAGACTTCAAACTTTATTATAAGGCTGTAGTAATCAAAACAGCTTGGTACTGGCACAAAAATAGAGCCATTGACCAGTGGAACAGAACTGAGAACCCAGATATAAAACCATCCTCATATAGCCAT
>CAUYSK010028351.1:0-18212 GCA_963575035.1 Avahi laniger | reverse complement strand
TTTTTATTTTACCACCAATTTTAAAACTGGCTTTTATTTACCAAAGATTATCCCAGATCACAAGAACTTTAAAAAAAAATTGGGTCAGTATCTATTTTTGTGAGACTTATATAAATACCTGACTCATTTGAGTACCCATTTTTCCCTAAGCCAATTTGGGTATTTTGGTTGGTAATACCATCAGAGGTAGAAAAACATCATGTATACCTAACATACAAACATACATGTGCATATATTAATACATAAACATACAGACAGATGCCACCAGATCTTATGGCTTTCTATGTTAAGAATGTAGTCATGAGGCAGGCTGGGCGTGGTGGCTCATGCCTGTAATCCTAGCACTCTGGGAGGCCGAGGCGGGCGGATCATTTGAGCTCAGGAGTTCGAGACCAGCCTGAGCAAGAGCGAGACCCCGTCTGTACCAAAAATAGAAAGAAATTAATTGGACAACTAAAAATATATAGAAAAAATTAGCCGGGCATGGTGGCGCATGCCTGTAGTCCCAGCTACTCGGAAGGCTGAGGCAGGAGGATCGCTTGAGCCCAGGAGTCTGAGGTTGCTGTGAGCTAGGCTGACGCCATGGCACTCTAGCCCGGGCAACAAAGTGAGACTCTGTCTTAAAAAAAAAAAAAAAAAAGAATTTAGTCATGAGGCAATAAAACAGAGTAACGCAAGCTTACTGGTTTATCTCCACTTCATATTTTTATCCAAATTGTGTTTCTAATGAAACAGAATACATTCAGGTTATGTACTCGATAAGGGCTAAAGCTTTTTACCAATATTTGTGGAAAAAGCTGTCAAGATTTTCATTTGCCCAGTTTTCAAATGGTTCCTTTTTTTTCCTTTTAGCTTAAGCAGTTTGTCTGGGGGAGCCCTGGGTCCCCTTGAGAGGCCCCAGAGGAAGGTGGGGAGCCTTAAGTTCAAGCAGCTGAGAGGCTCGAGTGGGAAGAGAAAGGGTCTGGCCCGGGTGCACCGAGTTGGTAGAGCATAGAGTTGGTGGGGTTTGAGAAGGGGACTTCAGGTGACAGCGAAGTTCCCATGGGAGAAGGAGGACCCAACAGAGAGCAGGGAGAGGCCTGGCAGACAGCCAGGAGAGGGACTTCCAGCCTCGGAAGCACCTTTTGAAAGAAGCTGGGACTCTAACCCAGCTTCAGAGACGCTGGCACCTTGAGAATCGAGGTCTGTCCTGAACGGGCTCAGCACACACCGTGCGGAGCAGGTTCGGGAGGCCGATTCAACGGCGGATCCCGGATCCCAGCCAGGAGTGGCGACAAGACTTCACAGGCACACGCCAGGGCCTGGGTGAGCGGCCTGGGGATCCAGCGGTGAATCTCATCTGACCCAAGTCACCACACCATGACTGCTAAAGAAAAGATTACTCGAGGACACGTGTTAAAGCACAGTAAGGAAGGCTTCGTGCAGGACCAGGGTGGCAGGTGCAGAGGCCTCTGCAAGTGAGCCCTGCGTGGGGGGACCGGCGCAGCGCTGAACACAGCATCGGCCAGCGGGAATTTACGTCCAAGGAGCAGGGCGGGGTCAGTGGATGGAAAATTACTGCGAGGAAACATCAGGGGTCACGGGGGTTCTTGCTGAAGACAGGCCCGTGTGCTCAGACACCACCTGGGGATGGTGGAGGATGAGCAACCCAATCAGACATGGAGGGCGGGGAGTTTTTGCTAAACTGACTAGCAGGGATCTTCTGCTAAAACCGGGTTTTACAAGGAAGTGCACAAGCGGGCCCAGGAGAAGCTTCAGCAGCCTGGTTAAAATCTGGCCAGGCAGAGGGTCTTTGTCAGCATTACCCCAGATAAATGAATTGTATAACTTGTCTTATAATTAATCATCTGCTTGTTATTATTAATATTCTACCTCAATAAAATGATATAAGATCAGATACAGTCATTGTAGCTTTTGAAGGGGGCTGTTGCCAAGCTGGGAACAGAGAAAAGGGCGGCGTGGTGTGAAAACACAGAAGTCACAAGCCTGGGTTCTCGGCGGGGGTCTGCTTCCAGGAGTTGAATGTCTTTAGGCAAGTTACTACCGATAACAAGTTATTAAAGATAACAATTAATTCATAATGTGGAAATAAAACTCAGTGGGTTGCCTTACCCACAGGCCCACGGTGAGTGTCAAATTCACGTATGTAGTATAACAGCACTTCGCAGATTTATCGGTGAGCTGGCCCTGGTGCGGACCCCAAGTACAAATTTAAAAGAATCAAACGAATGAAAGATTATTATTATTATCATCTAGCCTTCAAAGCATATAAGTAATCTTGAATGTGGATATCATCAAACCTATATGGGGATAAACATATGTATCTCATATATAATTACGCAAGTCAGAACAAACATTCCTACTCAGACACACTCTTGCCCAACTCTTTTGTAAATGGGCTCGTCGACCCTGCCAGAAAGTGGAGGGAATATCTGAAGTAGATTTTAATTCATTCCCCTGGCCATGGTGATTTTTTTTATAGCCTAATCTGAAATGTTGATTTCAAAATATTATCAATAATCACTTTATATTCATGCAGACTTTAACTTCAGGCAAATTTTAACTTTATCGAGAGAGAAGCAAATGGTTTTCATTCTCTCATCCGTGTGTTGATCCGTCGGCAGCCCGGATGGAGAGGAAAGAACGGTAAGAAAGATGAAGTGGTGTGGACATAACTTGAGGTGGCTTCACCAAAAGGAACATTCAAGCGTTTCCTGGCAAACAGCCATCTCAGCAAGTAGGGAAGGCAAAAAAGCAAGCAAAGGATTTAGGATTCCTTGCAAACTAACAGGTATTTCAGCTAGCTGAAGCAGCAAGTGAGAAGGAAGCTGGAAGCTGGGATTTGGATTTGGGGTGGTTCTGCAGAACAATGCTGCTATTGGAAAGCACTTGTTGGGGCCCCGGGCTGTGAAAGACCCCTGATAGACATGCAAATGGCGAGGCCTGAATAGCCGCGCAAAGCTGGGCTTCCACAGGCTGGGCGGAGAACGCTTTGGGGAGATAGCAGAAAGCATATGCCCTGAGCCAAAAATAATGCTTGCGCTGTAAGGACATTTAGGTTGGGCTGAAACGAGCCATTGAACGCTTTTTTTAAAAAGTGCCTTTGGATTCTGAAAGGGCAGCAATAATGCAAATTTGAAGTTTGCCTTAGTTAATTGGGTAGAGGACTCATCAATTAATCACAGAGAGGCAGAAAACTATTATTTGGTTACCACTTTTTTTAAAAAAGGGTCCTACTGATGAAATGCTTTTAAAAAAAAAACACTATAGCTCCAATGTCTGAATCTGACAACCTGAAAAAAGAATAGGAAGGCTTTTATGCAACCTCTCTAATTCACCTGAGCTGCGATAAACAGCCCAGATCAGCAGTTAGAGGTTGCTTAACACTCAGCAAGGGATCAGAGGGCCCTCCAGGGCCTGGAAAGGCCTTTTCTTGGCCAGAGCACAGGGCACCGCCCCAGGGGACAGCAGAGAGCAGGGCAGGTGCCCTCCCCCCTTCCCCGATTTTTCCGCAGGCTGAGCCCTGAGAATCATCACCAGGAAATGAGTCATTCCTGAAGGCCCCATCACAGTCTGGAGGACTCGCCACTCATCTTAGGAGCCGGGAGCAGAGTGACACTTCCTTCTCCAGTGTGAGAGGACTGTCCAGGACTTGGCTTCCTTCCCAGCAAAATGGAAATTTATAAACTGAAAATGTCTTTTATTATTAATAACATTCGTATTGATTTGAAAAGTATGCCTGGTGTATTTCTTCGTTTGAGTTAATACTTGTAGGAATTGTTTTGGTGTTTCTCCGTCCCTGCCTCGAGTGAAGGCATAAAAGGAGCTGACAGAAGAACAGCGTGGGCACGAGGGAAGTGCGCGCCACTCGATCTTTCAGCACTTCCCACGAGTTTCACACGCAGTGAAGTAATTCTTTCTAGAAGGAATAAATTACCAGTTTCAATGTTTAAATAAATATTTTGACTAAAAACATATTTCCTGCACACATTTGATCCATATTTTTGAGAACTCTGACAACCCTGTCCTAGATTTTGCCTTATAAAAATAAAGATCTCCTGAGAAAAGCTTGACAAACTTCCTTTCAACCTATGCTGGTTTCCACCGGATTCACTAACATCCAGGAAATGAAAGTCATTCCTCTAACTTCCAAGTGCAGTTTGGGGTTCATTTTGTTCCTGTTTTTGTTGTTGTTGTTGTTTTGGGTTTGGGGGGGTTGGTTTGGTTTATGGAAAGACCCTATTCTCCTCCACCCCTTCCGTCCTTCCCAAACTTTCTAGATCCATTCAGAAAGCATCAGGACCCAGGAAGCCAACAGCCTGGAACCTGGGAGTGGGCTGGAAGTGGTCAGTTGCTGCCTGGAAAGTGCAGTCTGCCTAAGTAAGTGATTAGTCCTGGGCATTCGGCGTCTGCATAAGAGACAGAGACTGCCGGCAAAATGCTGGAAACCAGAAAGCAGACGGATGACTATACACCGGCTTAGTGATCAAGAAAAATTTGACCATTAAGAGAAAAGTGGAGAAATATTAATACAATAAACAACCCAGTTTATACCACACAATGCCCAGGAATTAGTACCAGGACGGGTAAAAATAAGACTGAAACCAGAAGGAAAGTCTAAGAGATTCTGAGACCTCTGGATGTCACCAAGCAATTGCCTCTTCCCCGAGGCTGGAAGAAAACCAGAGATTTGTTCCTTGCAGTGGGTAACAGTTAGGGTCTGAAGATCACAGAACAGCGAGGCACATTGGGGTGAGGAAGTTCGATACTGAAAATGGGGGGCTAAAGTGAAAACCTAGATTCGACACGCTGAGACCCCTGTGCTTTTCCCTCTCCCCATCCAGATCACTGACAAGCAGACATGCAACTCTCTAGGAAGGAAGTTAGAAAAGCCTTCGCTGGGAAATCTGCTATAGCTTGGATACGGTTCGCTCGTTCCACCAAATCTCATATTGAAATTTGACCCTTAGCGTGGCAGTGTTGGGAGGAGGGGCCTAATGGAAGGTGTCTGGGTCATGGCGGGCGATACCTCCACTAGGTTAATGCGCTCGCTGGCTCCCTGAGCAGGGTGGGTGAGAGCTGGTTGTTAAAAACTCCCATATGAAAGACAGGGGTGAAAATAAATAGATAAAAGCAATTTGGCAAGTTGTCAGAGAGGAAACTTCAAAAGGAAAAAGAGAAACCTATGAAACAAGAATGCTAATCTAAGAAGCAACATTTGAAGGACCAAAAAAAAAAAAAAAACAGATCTTGGAAATTCAAAATATGACACTAGAAATCAAAAACTCAATATAAGAATTAAAATATGAACTTTAGTACTTTTTCCCAGAAAACAGACCCAAAAGAAAAAGAGACCCATGCATAAGAATTCCAAATATAGATGCTTCACCCTCAAGGAGGTGGACTCTAATCCTCACTCCTTACATGTGGGCTACACGAGCAACTTCCTTCAAAGGGAGCAGTATAGAGAATGGCAAACAATGACTTGCAGTGGAGAAGGCGCGGCTGCCTCATGACGCGATGAGAAGGGCATTTACCTCTGCGGGCTTCCTCCCAAGAACATGTAACTCCATTCTAATGAGAAAAACATCAGACAAATTGAGAGACAATCAAAACTGTAAAGGTCATAAAAACAAGAAAAGTCTAAGGAACTCCACAGTCTGGAGGAGCCAGAGCAGCTATGACAACTACCTGCAGTGTGATGTCCCAGACAGGATCCTGCAACACAAAAAAGACACTCGGTAAAAACTAAGGACAAGTTAATAAACTATAAACTTTGGCTTATGATGATGTATCGATTGTCAAAGCTAAATAAAATGCAGAGACAAAGCTCTAAATTTAAAATGTTTGATTTGGGAATCAAGAATTGCAATTCAGGGCATACACACCGACCTGGTGGTTTTCAGTATGTCTGAAGAACAAAGAGACAGTTAAAGGTTTTATTTAAAAAGAGAAATGTTACTTATTGTTCCGAAAGAAAGTTCACTGGCTCCAGCAAAGTTTGGGGGAGCCGGCGAGTTCCGATTGGTACGTGACGGTGATGGGGAAAACTGGTCCTAGAGTCAGAGTCGCAGCAGGTTGTTTCAGTAGCAGTAAGATAAAACCAGTTTTGGGTTACGACAGGCGTTTCAGCAGCCAGCCCTGCAGAGAAGCACACTCTCAATCCCTCGCCCACGCCAGCCTCTCAGCTCTGTTTCGGATATGACACAAATGACCCAATTCATCCAATCGACTTTCACAAATACTGGTTCTTTAATGGTAACAAACGTACTGTGAATCACATGAGGAAAGTGGGTACCGAGCATGCAGGAATCCTCTGCATTAGCATCAAAATCTGACAGAACAGAAAAACATGGGCGAAGGAGAACTTGAAAGAAATAAGTCAAGAAAGCTGAGTTTCTATGTTGAAAGGTCCCACAAAGTGCAGAGAAAAGTGGCTGAAAGTAGACTCACTTTAAGACACACCATCACCACCTTCCAGAACACTGAGGCTAAAAAATGCTGAAAACTTGATAGAGAAAAAACAGCTTTCATAGAAGAGGCCAAAGTCACATTGGCACTGGACTTCTCAACAGAAATACCGGAAGATAATGGAGCAATTTTTTCAAAATTCTGAGACCTTGTCACGGAAGTGCTGCTGCACTCTCCTGGTCACAGCACACAAGCATGAAGACTATGCTGGTTTGTCCCAGTGCCGATCACGCTAACCTTGGTGACCTGACCAGACCTGGTATCTGCCAGGTTTCTCCACTGTAAGAGTCACGATTTCCCCTTTGTATCTGATTAGTGTCTTGCTGGGAGAGACTCTGATCCTACACCAATATTCTGTCCTTCATCCTCAAATTTCCACCCTCCAGTCTTGGGATCCATCGATGATTCCTACCTATATCGACTACCTTTATCACGCTTGCCAAATAATATCACTGTTAGGTGATATGCTTGCTGATTGGAAGAGCTTTCCTTTCTCCTCCATTTGCATATTGATTCATTTATTTATTTACTTATACCAATATGGACTTGGGGTTTCTATTTTATTCAATCGGTTGTAACCTGATAGTCTCATTGTTTATTTTAATGCTCATATTGTCCTAAATTTGGCTAGTGGGAGCCCCCTCAAGCTGGCCGCTGTGTCCCTTTGACACGGACCCTTAATGCTTTGAGCACTACCTTACTTTCTAATGTAATAAGATATTCCAGGCTCATCTTGCATTTCCCTTGCCCCAGCTTGCACTCGGCCATTTCTCTGAGCAGATACACACATGTACATCTATAATCATCTATATATTTGGCCGCAGATTTTGTGTGTGTGTGTGCCCATGAGTTCATGACGACACTCCAATCCCAATCCAACACCCGAGAGTTCTTTTAGCTTGCCCCTGTCCATACTTACAAACGCCTTCTCATCCTCGTTTCTTCCTGTTTATCTGCTTTATTCGTCTCTTTCTCTCTCTCTGGGTCAGCCTCTCCACTTCTCCAGTCCACATGACAGACGACACAGCTACCAACAGTTCCTGAGTTTCAGGTCACAGTTTCGGCTAACCAGAGAGAAACAGATCTCTCCTTGGCTTTCTAATTTCAGAATTCCTATGAAAGAGGAAATGCCCTGGTCTCTGTCTGTCGGTTGCCCTAAAAGTGGCCTGGTGGTGGGGTCATGTGGTATAAGCCTGGCCCTATGGAGGAGTAGGGGAGAGTCAGCTCCCAGAAGAGCAGCGGGCAGGGAGGCTGCTGAGGAGGGAGAGCAGTGCGCGTCCACCAGAGGCTAAGCTCCAGCGCACTGACAGTGGACCTGGACAGGGGATGGGGGGCACTGGCAGCGACCGTCCAAATCTGCTGGAAAGCTCTGCGTCAACACAGGTCTCACTCGCAAGGATTCCAGAGTAAAGAAAGCAAACCAACAGGAGGTTCATGCAAAAATGCAGCAGAATGACAGGAAATGTAATCCAAAGATCCAGGAAAGGAACACACTTCTGAAAATTATTTAATGCAAGATTCAAAAAACTAATCCACAAAACTTTTTGGCATTCTCAAAAGAATACAAAAAGAGAAGCAAGCGTTTTTAAGAAAAAAACAAGCAGACGAAAGGATAACAACATAAGGGGAAAAGACACATGGATGAGATAAGAAAGAATTATAAAGAAACAAAGTATATCAGCAAACAAAATACATTGTATCAGCAAACAAAATACATTAAAAAGCAAAAAAGACAAAGATGTGGGGAATGCACATTTAAAGAGTGAATCATATTCTAGCCAAATATTCATGAGCTGAGACCCAAGTCTAAGCATATCTTGGAATTTTTAAATTATTGGATACAGATAGAAATTCTCTAAAGATCTAGGAATAATATATTTTCAAGATAGGCATGGTGGCTCACACCTGTAATCCCAGCTAATTGTGAGGCTGAGACAGGAAGATCACTTGAGCCCAGGAGTTCAAGACGAGCCTGGGCAACAGATTATCTTCAAAGGAACACTAGACTGGCTTAGAATTGTATGCTGCAGTACAAATGCCAGAAGTAAAGATCACATGGTTTTGAGAAGAGTTTGTGGCCTAAGATTTATTCCTATGAAAATTATCTTTCATGTATTAATATAGAGGAAAGATATGATCATATGAGCAAGAGATTTGACTATATGTAGTTCCTTAGTAAGTCTTAAAATAGCCTTTAAATGAGGCCAGGTGCAGTGGCTCATGCCTGTAATCCCAGCACTTTGGGAAGTTAAGGTGGGAAGATCGCTTGAGGCCAGGAGTTCAAGACCAGCCTAAGCAACATAACAAAACTCTGTCTCTACAAAAAAATAAAAAAATTAGCTGGCCATGGGGGCATGTGCCTGTAATCCCAGCTACTTGGAAGGCTGAGGCAAAAGGATCACTTTAGCTCAGGAGTTGGAGGCTGCAGTGAGCTGTGATGACACCACTGCACTCCAGCCTGGGCAATGGAACAAGACCCTGTCTGGTAAAAAAGAAAAAAAAGTCCTTCAAATGAGAGCTCGAGGGTGGTGGTGTGGAGCTGCAAATGAGAACAAGGAACCAGACAAACAAAGGGTTACGTCTGAATAACTATTGCAAGTCTGGTTAAATAACTAATTGCAAATGTTAAACATTACTTTGGAAACAGAAGATACATAATGTAAAAATAACAATTTAGAAACAATAATCTGATGGTTTCACAGATGAATTCTTTCAAACTTTCAAGGAACAGATAATTCCCATGCTATTTAAACTTTCTCTGAGCATATGAAAAGATGGAAAACTTCCCAGTTAATTTTACAAAGTCTGCATAACTCTCGAACCAAAACTTAAGAAAGCACAAAGAGAAAAACTACAAGTTAATATCACTTGCTATTTTAATCTAAAATTCTAACCAAAATATTAGCAATGGAATCCAGCAGTATAATAAAAGAATAATACTCCATAACCAAATAAGGTTTATTCCAGGAATGAAGGATGATTCAATCTTATTAAATCAATATACATTAGCAAAATAATAAGTCAAAACATGTGAATATCTTGAGGGAAACTAAAAGATATTTAAAAGATCTTAACAATTACTTCTGATTTGTTTTAAAGACAGTAAACTGGAAATAAAAGCTACTCCCTTAACCTAATCAAGAATATTTTGGATCAAGTTTCACTACCATATACTTGATGATTAGACATTAGATAAATCTTTAAAGTCAGGGACAAGATATGGATATTAGCTATCATCACTGTTAACTAACACGAAAGTTCTCACCTGTGCAATAAAATTAGGAAAGGAATCTATACAAATCATGTCTGAACAGAGAAAGAGAAAATAAATTTTTTGCAAATTACTTTTTATCTATAAAGTTAACTTTTAAAATGAATAGAACTAATTAGAAAGGAAAGCATGTAATTATAAATATGTGTACAAAAATCAATCTTTTTCCTACATACCATGAATACAAGGATAGATATTATAAAAGATACTACAGATACAACAAAATAATAAATAAAATAGCTAAGATTCCACTTTAACAAAGTTGTTGATTTCTGGACAAGATGGTTCTATCAGCTGACATTTTGACACACCCTTATTAATGATAGATAAAATGTAAAGCAGAATACTACAAAGCTATAGTTAGTTCAAAACTAAGAGAAGCATCACCATAGATCAGAAACTGGAGATAAATACAAAGCAGTGAGTAAGGTGGAGGCTATGGGCCCACTGGGCTTCCATCTAGAAGCAGGCAGGTGACTCCAGAATTCAGTTCTCTAAAGAAAAAGGCAGCAAAAGTGCCCTAAACAAGACGGGCAGAAGCCAGGCTCACCGTTTGAAGGCAAGAGACAAAGGAGTAATACCTTTCTAACCCTAAAGAAAATGATTGTTAATGCAGGATTATAACGAGCTAAATCATTATTTAACAGTGAGGGCAAAATAGAACATTTCAAACCTACAAAGGTTTGAAAGCTTGTATCTAAAAGTCCCTCACTAAGAGAACTACAAGTGATTTGTTTCCACAAAAAAGATAATGCAAATCCGGAAAAGCTGTGGCATTTAAAAAACAATAGTGAGCACAGAAATGGATACATTGGTTGGTAAATTTAACCATATATATTATAACCAATAATTATAGGTAATTTTTGTGTTTAAAATATGCAAAAATGAAAACTCTAGACTTGAGCTATCCAATATGGTAACCACTAGCTATATGTAGCTTTTGGACACTTGAAAGGTAGCTGGTCTCAATTGAGATACGATAAAGTGTAAAATATACACAGGATTTTGAAAATTTAGTATAAAAAGAGAATGTAAAACATCTCATTAGTGATTTTTTATATTGAAATGATAATATTTTGGATATGAGGCAAAGAAAAAATATTATTAAAATTGTTTTCACTATTTTTTTTAATTGGCTACTACAAAATTTAAAATTTAAAATTACATATGAAGTTCTCAATAACACTTCTCTAAATAACAATTTTAAGATGACAGAGTGGGAAGACAGAGGAGAAAGGGCTGCCCAATGGCTTGTCAATAGTAGACAAGTTCTCTGTCATGTTTGGAAGACACAGACACACTGAATAATGATAGACCGAGTTGCAGAAAATTTATATTTAAGTATGAATGTTTCCAAAGAACATAAATGTCACCCAGAGCTTCCAAATTATCTGAGAAAGAAAAAGGGGGAATATAGAAAATGTTATTGACAAATACATAAAAAGAAGGAAATGTAGGGTACAAAAAAGCAAAGAAAAGGACAACGAAATGAAAAAATAACATGGAAGAAATGTCCCAATTTTCACTAATCACAAAATTTGTAATCTCAAATGTTAAACTCAACTTTCTTTGAAACACATATACATATAAGAGAGAATTTTCTACCCAAAAATCGGGAACATAATTTTTTAATTATATATGTAATTTTTATAAAAATTCAACATATCTTAGGTTTCAATGAAAGTTTCAAGTGATTTCAAAGAATCAATGTTATACAAACTAAGTTCTCTGATCTTGGTGCAATTAAACTAGGAGACAATAATAACAAGATAGTTTTTTTTAAATCGTGTTTAGAAATTTTAAAATGAACTCCAAAATAACTCATGGAATAAAGATGAAATAAAAATGGAAATGTTAAATATTAGAACTGAGTAACAATAAAAGTGGAACATATGAAAACTAGTGGGACAGGGATACATTGTTATTAGAGTTAAAATTATAGCTTTAAAATCACTCAGCAAAAAAAATATTTTAAAGATATGTAATAAAATATTCAATTCCCAAAGCAAGACAAGATGCAACATCATAAATCTAAGAAAATATAAGGAAGAAAAGAATAAAGTTAAGAGCTAAAATTAATTAAACAGAACACAAAGAAATCACAGTGAGTATTAATAATACTGAAAGATGGGGTTTTAAACATTAATAGTACAAACCTGCAGTAAGCCCGAAAGGCATAAATCAACAATATTTAAAAAAAAATGAGGGATATGATCTCAGAACAGTAGTCTTTAAAAAAAATTTAGATAGTAATGTTATTAAATGCTAACAGATTTGAAAATGTAGATGAAGTACATGAATTTCTATAAAAATCACTAATTACCAAAATTGACTTAAGAAGAAATAGAAAGCCCCAATAGACAAACAAAAAAGTTTAAAGAAATTGAATTGATTATCAAAATCCTTTCCCTACAAGAGGCACGGGGCCAGAATGTTTTAAGGGTGAGCTTTTCAAAACATTCAAGGGACCTGAGCATTTGAATAGATGCAGAAAAGACATCTGATAAAAGTTAACACCTATTCACAGTAAAAAAAATTCTTAGGAAATTGGAAATAGGACATGACTTCCTTAATCTCATAACCTATATTATTGAACATGATACAAAAATCTATTAAACATCATAACTAATGGTATAATTTGAGAAGCATTAACAATAAAGTCAGGAATAAAACAAACAACCATCACTGCTTACATTCAACATTACACAGTAGGTCCCGACCGACATGGTAAGATACAAGAATAAAACAAATAACTGAAAATGATTACTTAAATCTGTCCTTATCCCCAGACAGTATGATTTTCTACATAAAGAACAAGCTTAAGAATATACAAACTATTATAATCGATAACAGATATTAGCAACATTTAAAAATTAATGATTTACATCTCTACTAGCAATTACCAATTAGAGATTATAATAGGAAAATAGGTCCCATTTACAACAGCAATGAAAATTATAAAGAATCTATGTATAAATATGACAAAAATATATTAATATAAGACACATTTACTGGAAAAATTACAAAGCATTAATAAGGGACATAATAAATAAAAGACATTAACAAAGGAGTGAATACAAAGTTCATGATAAAAAGACTCAATATTATTAAGATGCTAATTCTACCCAAATATAATCTATAAATTCGATACAATTCCATCAAAACTGTAACACAATTTTTATGAACTTGATAAGTAGATCTAAAATTCCTATGAACAGCAAAGAATCACAAATGAATAAATATAAAGCCATAGTAATTAAAATAGTGTAAGTCTGCCTTAGGAATTACACATACACACACACACACACACACACACATTCACTCACATATTCTGTTTTGTGAGTCCCAAAACAGACCCATACATACATGAAAACTTGGTACATAGCAGAGATGGCATTCATCATACATGAATGGAGCAAAAACTAATCATTTAATAAAGGGTGATATCCACTTGGAAAAGAAAAACCACTTTCTTTATTCCCTATACAAAAAAACCAATTCTAAGCGAATAAAAGCCTAAATGTAAAAGGCGAAACTTAAAAGCTTTTAAAAGACAAGACAATTTTCATAATTTCACAGAAAACACAAATCATAAGGAAAAGATGGATAAAGCTGATCCCAACAAAAGTTAAAATTTGGTATCTTCGATGTAGAAAACTAACAAAGGATTGAAATTAGCATTTATCAACGGCTTACAAGTCAATTTAAGGGGAAAAATGACAGCAGAAAAATGGTTAAAACATATGAGCAGGCAACAAAAAGAAGAGGAAAGAGAAACTGTCAATAAACAGAAGAAAAATGTTCAAAATTTCACCAGCAACCAGGGACTTATAAACTAGAACAGGGAGAAGCTATCTCACATTCATATTGCAATAGTTTGAAGACAAATGTTGGCAAGAACATGGGAGTGAGATATTGCTCTCTCATATATGCAAGAGAGCAATTTGAAAATGGTAAATTTAAAAATGCAGGTCTTAGCTGGGTGTGGTGGCGTGTGCCTGTAGTCCCAGCTACTCGGGAGGCTGAGGCAGGAGGATCACTTGAGCTGAGGAGTTTGAGGCTGCACTGAGCTATGATCACACCACTACACTCCAGCCAGAGCAACAAAGCCAGACTCCATCTCTAATAAAAAAAAAAAAAGAGGTAGGTCTTCAACCCAGAATTTCTACTAATAGATATGTATTCTAAGAAAACTCTCACACACATATTGTACAGAGACGTGTACAAAATATTAATTGTAACAATATTTATCATAGCAAAAAATTGGAAAAAAATTTCCATCAATCACATGAATGAAAAAATGGATTGTGATATATTTATTGAATAATCCCTATTATACAATGCTTGCTTCAGCAGCATATATACTAAAATTGGAATAATACAGACAAGATTAGCATGGTCCCTGCGCAAGGATGACATGCAAATTCATGAAGCATTCCATATTTTTCCAAAAAATCAAGGAGGCGGGAATCCTTCCTAACTCATTCTACAGTATCATTCCGAAGCCAGTATCACTCCGATACAAAGTCAGGCAACGATGCAACAAAAAAAGAAAACTACAGACCAATATACCTGATGAATATAGACACAAAAATCCTCAACAAAATACTAGCAAACAGAATCCAACAGTCCATCAAAAAGATAACAAATCATGATCAGGTGGATTTTATTCCAGGGATGTAAGACGGTTCACATATGCATATCAATAAATATGATTCACCACATAAATGAAATTAAAAACAAAAACCATATGATCATCTCAATTGATGCAGAAAAAGTATTTGACAAAACCCAACATCCCTTTCATGATAAAAGCCCTCAACAAACTAGGCATAAAAGGAACATACTTTAAAATGATAAAAGCCATATATGACAAACCCACGGCCAACACCGTACTGAGTGGGGAAAAGCTGAAAGCATTCCCCTAAAGAACTAGAATAAGACAAAGATGCCCATTTTTGCCATTCTGTTCAACATAGTACTGGAAGTTCTAGCCAGAGCAATCAGGCAAGAGAAAGAAAAAAAGGGCATCTAAATTGGAGAAAAGGAAGTCAAATTATCTCCGTTTGCCAATGATACAATCTTATACCTAGAAAATCCTAAAGACTTCTCCAAAAGACTCCTAGATTTTACAAATGAATTCAGTAAGGTCTCAGGATACAAAATCAATATACAAAAATCAGTAGTATTTCTAAGTATCAATAATGGCCAAGCCAAAAACCAAATGATAAACTCAATCCCATTTACAATAGCTACAAAATAAGAAAAACCCTAGGAACATACTTAATCAAGGAGATGAAAGATCTCTACAAAGAAAACTACAAAACGCTAATGAAAGAAATCATAGATGATACAAACAAATGGAAAAGCATTCATGGATTAGAAGAATCAATATTGTTAAAATGATCATATGGCCCAAAGCAATCTACAGCTTCAATGCAATTCCTATTCTACGCAATATCATTTTTTCACATAATTAGAAAAAAAATCCTAAACTTGTTTGGAAGCAAACAATAGAATTTTTTAATTCTATTGGGCTCTTTTTCAAGAGCCCAAATAGCCAATACAATCCTAATCTAAAGGAACAAAGTTGGAGGCATAACATTACATGGCTACAAATTATACTACAAGACTATAGTAACCAAAACAGCATAGTACTGGCATAAAAATAAACACATAAATCAATGGAACAAAATAGAGAACCCAGAAATAAAGCCACATATCTACAGCCAACTGATCTTTGACAAAGTCAACAAAAATATACACTGGAGAAAGGACATCTTATTCAATAAATGGTGCTAGGAAAATTGGATAGCCATTTGCAGAAGAATAAAACTGGATCCCTCTCTCTCACCATATACAAAAATTAACTCAAGATGGATTAAAGACTTCAAACTGTAAAAAGATCTGAAACTATAAAAATTCTAGAAGAAAATCTAGGAAAAACTCTTCTGGACATTGGGTTAGGCAAAGAATTTATGTCTAAGACCCCAAAAGCAAAGGAAATAGAACCAAAAATAACTAAATGGGACTTAATTAAACTAAAAAGTTTCTACACCGCAAAAGAAATAATCAACAGAGTAAATAGACAACATACAGAATGGGAGAAAATATTTGCAAACTATGCATCCAACAAAGGACTAATATCCAGAATCTACAAAGAACTCAAACAACTCAACAACAACAAAAAAATAACTTCATTAAAAAGGATACGAACAGACATTTTTCAAAACAAGACATACAAATGGCCAAAAAAAAAACATGAAAAAATGCTCAACATCACTAATCATCAGAGAAATGCAAATTAAATAACAATGAAATACCATCTTATAATAGTCAGAATGACCCATTATTAAAAAGCCAAAAAACACTAGATGTTGACAAGGATACAGAAAAAAGGGAAGGCTTGCTTATACACTGTTGGTGGGAATGTAAATTAGTACAACCTCCATGGAAAACAGTGTGGAGATTTCTCAAAGAACTAATCCACATACTTTTGAGAATTGTTAATGTTGATACATGTAGCTCCAGTTAACTGCTGTATGATAGGAATTTTTTTTTATTTATATAGATTTAGGGAGTACACATGCAGATTTGTTACATGAGTATATTGCGTAGTGGTGAAGTCTGGGCTTTTTGTGTAACCAATACCCGATTAGTGTACATAGTACCCATTAAGTAATTTCTTATCCCACATTTCTCCCCACCCTCCACCCCCCCTGCCCTTACAGGTCTCCAGTGTCTATTATTCTACTCTCAATGTCATAGATAGAACTATCATTTGATCCAGCAATCCCACTACTAGGTATCTACCCAAATGAAATTGTTATATCAAAATAGTGCTGCACTTGTATGTTTATCACAGCATTATTCATAATAGCAAAAATATGAAATCAACCTATTATTAATAAGTGTCCATCAATGGATGACTGGATAAAGAAAATGTGGTGTGTAATACACACACACACACACACACACACACACACACACACACACCATGGAATACTTACTACTCAGCCACAGAAAAGAATGAAATCATGTCTTTTGTAGCAACATGGATGGAACTAGAGGCCATTATCTTAAGTAAAATAACTCAGAAACAGAAAGTCAAATACTACAAGTTCTCCCTTATAAGGGGGAGCTAAATAGTGAGCACACATGGACATTGAGAGTAGAATAATAGACATTGGAGACCCATAAAGGCAGGAGGGGTGGAGGGTGGGGGAAAGTATGGGATAAGAAATTATTTAATGGGTACTGTGTACACTAATCAGGTATTGGTTACACAAAAAGCCCAGACTTCACCACTACGCAATATACTCATGTAACAAATCTGCATATGTACTCCCTAAATCTATATAAATAAAAAAAAATTCCTATCATACAGCAGTTAACTGGAGTTACATGTATCAACATTAACAATTCTCAAAAGCATGTGGATTACCAAAAAAGGAAGTTGCAGAATAACTACAAAATAATATGTACATAAAATTTGAGAACATACAAAACATTTTATTGGCACATTTATATGCTATGATAGAAACAAAAGATGCTTGGAAATTACAAACACAAAATTCAAGACAGTGTTCTTCTAGGGAGGGAGAACAGGGAATCAGGGAACAGTACACTGGAGGCTTCAACTGTATCAGAAATGTTTTCATGTCTTTTAAAACCTGAAGTAAATGTAAGTTGTTAAGATTCGATGAAGCTTGATGTTGCATAAATGCATGCTTGTATAATATTCTCTATTGTCACAAGAATGACTTCACTCTGGGTGTCACAAAACAGTTACCGAAGTGCGGCCAAGACATACAGAAGGATCCGCAAAGAATACAGAGTGGATTCGGCAAGAAAGAGATTTTAACATGCTGTGAAGCTAACTGAGTGGGAGGCTGCAGTCTTCCTATCACACAGTAAAGTAATGGTGTATTTCAAACTCAGAAAAGATAAATCCCTTCCAGGGGATATAGACTTGGAGTCCCTGTTTTTAGCGACTATTAAAAACTAAGCCAACGTGTTGCTGAGAAGCTCCAGGACAATCAGATCCAGTGTCTGGCCAAAAATCTCTGGCCCACAGCACTTTATTCTGCTGAAATCTCTCCCTAATGCGAGTGAGGTAATAGCTCTTACTGGCTTGGGACGGTAAAATTTTTTCCTTCATGGGTGGCTTTTATCCCTAGGAAGTTTTTGAAGTAAATATAAAGATAAGGAAATAAATCAAACTAAGTATTATATTATAAATACTTTTGTGTTACATTCAGGAATCAGTTTGGGTAATCGTTGGAACAATCGGTGTGTATTTGGTATTTAAAGTGATTGCAGGGTTTATGAGTTTTGGGGAATACGAGAGAATCTAAAGAATTAGAAGTATAATTCCATTTTACAACATGCAATTGAGTGACTGATTTTATAGTTGTAAGTTGAAAGTTATGAGACTTTAGCTAATTTTTTAAACAGCACTGTAATTTTT